>JAEIHY010008778.1:0-11944 GCA_018904565.1 Drosophila tsacasi | reverse complement strand
CACAGTTGCGCGAGCTCGTTGCTTTTAGCTTCTGGCAATATTTTATTGGAATGCAGGCCGGGTTAGGGGTTAAACCGCAGCGGGAAAGGGGAGTCAACTTGGGGGAGTGGCAAGTGTGGACCGTCATTGGGAGGTGAGAAGTCTGTGGGTCGAAGGGGGAAGGACAAGACCCAAGCTGATTGCTTGCTGCAATGGCTGACAGGACATGGGCTGCAAAATACCCTTGCCACAAGGTAATTTAAATCAGTTGACCTTAAATGGCAGGGTATAAAGCTTAGCTTTTAAGGGTATCCCTAGAGCAAAGATTTACCACTTCCCTAAACAAATGTAGTAAAGAAATAGTTCTCAATTACACCAAATATTGAAAGGTTCTCTTGAAGTCTCTGGATAAGACCCACAACTTAGAACCAATAAAAAAAGGGGAACAAGTGTGCGAACATAGCTGAAATCCCTGTCCCAGCCATGTTGCCTTGCTGTTTTGTCATTGCCGTTGTGCTGTCTGTTTATTGTGCCAGCGCTGCAGAAATCTAAGGCATGTCCTTTGGCCAGGATAAAGTGCAATGGCAGCGAACGGAGGACGCGAGAATGCGGCTGAGCAGGAGCTTAGCAAAACAACAGCTGTTGAACCCCTAACCCCCCACAGGGAATCTTCAGACCTGAATCCCTAGCAGGCGGAATTTATTGCTTTAAAACTTAATCAACGGCCACTGGCCCTACTTGCCTCCGGGAGCCGGTGGCACATCCAGCATCATCAAACTGGCGGAGATTCAGTCATCAGGATGGGTGGGACCGCCTTTTTCTGGCGTGTCGATGTGCAGATCTGCCAGAATCTTGACCAGATCTTGTCCAGGTCCTCGTATACATATGTCTTCGTTGACAGCCACTATACGGCCATTCAGTTAAGCTCCCATGCGGTAGTTCTTCCTTCTAGCTGGTTTAATCAGGCTCTAGGTTCAAGGTCTTCTTGCAGGTGATAAGAATCAAGATACACAGGATGTCATGTAAAAGGTGCCAATGCCCTTCATTATGGCTTAAAATGAATTGTTTTTAGTGAAGTGGTTTTTCTGGCAACAAGCAATATTGAAATTCCAATTTCTGTGAAACTCTCCTCTCGGTTTACACAGAGAAAATAGTATAAAACAAAATAAATTGAAGTGTCCAGCAATTCTGGTTTCACAAATATAAATTGAATTGCATTAATAAAAAATGATTTCCAAACAAACACATATTTCTTCACTTTCAATTAAAGCGCTTCGAATTTATTGCATTCTTAATTTAACTAAGAATCTTTAAGCCTTGGAACTTGTTTAATACTAAATTAATACAAGTACCCCAACCCCTACAAATAAATAGAATATAGAATATTTTCATCATGACAACCAACAGAAGAGATTTGTTTTAAATTAAACCTATAAGTCTGTCACATTATGCTTGTATTTTAGTTGTTTATTAATTTCGATATAAAACTGGTTCCTTTCACATCCACTTCTTCATCAGATCGGTGAATACCTAGCTAATTGTCCTGTTTTCCCTCCCATTTACCCGTTGTGCATCAGAGCAAGCTGGCGTGGGCTGCTAAATTGCAATCAAATCGAGTTGCCCAGCTGGAGGAGCTCTTCGTCATGACAACCTGGAGGTGGTGCTGGGAGCAGAGGCGACAGAGGAGAAGGAGGCATCCGACGAGCAGTGCGAGCTCACAACATGCCAATCAAGTCGCCCTGCCGCAAATTGTTCAAATTGCATGCCTCTCCTAATTGTCAATATATAAGTGAGCTGCAGGATGGCGGTGTAATAAAGGAGTCCGCAGGACTCCCCGGACACTTCACACCAGCAGCACCACTGAGTTGGGCCACTCAGTTATCAACACCTGTCCCTCGGCTCATTTACGGCGTTTTTATTACGGGTTATTAATGTGCATGTTCACGCCCTAAAAGATTAGATCGTAAAACGCAGACATTATGCCAGCGCAGTATCCGATCGAAATCCATAACAAACAATTAGGATAATGGCTATTCAAAGTGGCATTGACTGCAGATAGCATAATGCTAATGTTGTAAGCACATGTAATAGGCTAATGCCACAGGCACATGTTGGTTGGCCCACAAAAAAGCGGGTGGAAATGCTTTTTTGGGTTCTCGGGCCAAAATTCAAGGGAATGTACCTTTTTCCGTATTAAAGATGATGAAAATCACATTATGGGATGAAGGAGGATGTCTTTTTAAATTTGTATATAAATAAGATGATGGTAGAAAATAGCGTTAGTATATTATTATACAATTTAATGATTCACTGCATATTTATATCTTTTCCTAAATTTATGTGATTTGAATAACATCATGTACATTGTGCTTAATTCAATTTTATTCATTGAAAATACAGTTCGGCTTTTATTTTCAGCCTATATAAAGTATTTAAATGATAGAAGCTTCTCCAATTTATGCAAGACTCCTTAGAGCCCTTTGACCCACATTTTGCACGCCCAAAAATATCCACAAATTTTCGAGTTTTTCTGTGCATGTTGGGGAGGTCTCGTGTTCCCAACAAGCGGCAACAAAGTGGTAACTGCAATTGGCCTCTAAGTACTTTCCAAAGTCTTTTGCATGGCAGTTCACATAATTCGTGTTGTGATAGTCTCGGCCTCGTTTTCGCCCCAAAACTGCTCCGGTTCTTGGACGGAGAAGCCGGAGAAGTTGGGCGCGCAGCCGTTTTCGGTTTTTGTGCCCAAAACATAATTAAGTGCTCTCGCCAAGTTGTTGACTGTGCGGGGAATTTGTCATAACGGGAAGAGGGGGTCGAGGAAATGTCGAGAAAACCAGAAGCAGAGCCGTTGATAATGTACTAAGTAGTAATAAATTTTACTTTTATGCGAGAACCACAAGCGAAGAAACTCTGGGGCGAGGCGAAAACAAGTCCGAGTCAGAAATCAAGTGCCGGCGAAAAGTGAAATGGGCCCGGCTCCCGCCCTTTTGACCTCCTGCGACCAGTGCTGACAGTTGAGGTTTCTAACGAAATTCTAGCTTTAGAGTAAATGAAAGGTAAAAAAATAAGATAAAAGGGGTAATTATGTCACAACCTAAGGGACTATCGTATCTGCTTTAAAACCAATTCTAAAAGTGGTAAACTTATTACTATTTTTTAACTGTAGAGTTCTTAAGGTAAAGCTAAATTTTGTGTCCAGTTAAATTTGGCTAAAAAGAACAAGTAGCTGAAACGACAGAGCTCGCAGTTGACGGGCTCAACAAGTGGCCAAGTTGCCAAGTTGTCCATCCGAACTGATGAAGTGGCAATGGCCAAGAGCCGGACTTAGTTGAAGTTGGCCAGCCAGCGGTGGAAGTTTGAATTAAATCAAACATCAAACAGCAAGGAGCGAAGAGCGACGAGCGAGGCGGAAAAGGACTCACAGCCCGGGGGCCAAAATGAATTGCAATGTGGCAGGGACGCAGTGCCAAAAGTGTAAGCAACTCTGCCGCATTCCTGTTGATTTTGCTGGCGCAAAACTGTGGCTCTGCACGCAGCCACGGGCGTGATGGATTAGCAAAGTTGGAGTTTAGCGGCCGGACCCGCCCTGTTTATAATTTTGCGAAAATATACGAAACTTTGGGTGCGGCACAAGGGCGTGGCTGGGGCAGCAGCGGCGGCGGGCAGCCCGAGTTCCATGTTTTCGACCAGCTGCATCAGGACTTTGAGCATCAATGGCGACGTACCACCACGACCAGGCCATTCAGCATCCTGCAGCAGCTGAATCGGGAGCAGGAACTGGAGGCCCATAGGTTGGGGACTCGCCCCAACACCAGTTTCGGTATCCTGGAAACCTTGTACCAGGATCAGAGGATTTATGATGCGAAAGCCACGACCCATAAGCCCTTTCATGTGCTGCAAAAGCTGGAGGACGATTTATTCAAGGCGAACAGGCGCACGACCACAGTCAAGCCCTTTCGATTAGCGAGTGCCCTCGTTGAGGACTTTATCGAAGAGGATCACAAGGCAGGCTATCTGAGTAAGAGACCCAGCCAGGGAGAACTGGAGCCCCTAGCTGAGCACAAGGCTGAGCTGAAGCCCGAGTCTCGAGCTAAGCAAAGCCAGAAGAGGAGGCGAAAACGCATTCGCCGACGACGCAAGAGAATTCGCCGGAGAAGGAAAAGGACTCGTAGGCGTCGCCGCAAGAAGAGGAAGAAGCGCCGGAAGAAGCGCAAGAAGAAGAAGCAAAAGGGCGGAAAAAAGAAGAAGAAGAAAGGCAAGCGGAAGCGGAAGAAGCAACCGAAGCCGGAGCACGACGAACACGAGGATCATTCCATCTTCAAGCCGGCCCACTTGATCTTCGCGAATCCCACCAAACAGCCGTACTACCACCACCATTATCCTTCGGGCAATCCCTATGCTCCGGCAAACCAATTGCAAGTCCAGACTATTCCCCCCGCTCTTCTGGCGGCACTGACCACCAAAAAGCCGAAGAAGAAGCCAGAGACCACCACCACCCACAAGCCGTTCAGCAAGATCAAGTATCTGCTACGGCACAACAGCATCTTCAAGAAGAAGAAAAAGGAGTACCTGAGCCATGTGGGTCAGGTGCTCTATCCCTTCGTCAAGTTTGTGGCCTTCTTCACGGTCCTAAATCCCTTCACGCTGGGCGTCTTCCTCTTTACCCTCGTCTCTCCGGCCGTCTTTGGTTTCCTGGGCTTCGTGGCGCTCAGTGTCCTGGTCAAACCCTTCCTGCACATTGTCTTCGGGGTCAAGCGGAATGTGGATGCCTTCGACCGGAAGCGGTGGCTGGCCAACAAGCAGGCCGAGAAGCTAAAGCTGGGACTGCGCCCGGTGACCATCCATAAGCACTATTACCAGCAGAAGCCAGTGCGTTCGGCTCCGCCGGTGAAGCTTCGACCTGGCCACTGGCGACGTGAAGACGTTTCAGAGCTCCCCATGCCGCCACCTCCAGAATCTGGGATGCGACCACCCATGCCACCTGGAGCTCCACCCCAGCGAAGGCCTCAAATGAAACGCTACAATCCCCTGCTGCCGGATCACCGAAAGGCCCTCAATCTGCACCACGACTACGGATGAGGCGTCATCTTAAAGAACTATTCCTAAGTTAAATTAAAATAATTATTTATAAAACAAAACTAAATACAAGAAAATAAATAATTTATTGCTGACAGTGGTGACAAATCCTAACCATACACATGCTTCAGTTAAACATTGAAACCCTCAGATGCCCCGAGGAAGACAAGCTGCTGGCGAAGCTGGCAGAGGCCGACTCCTTCTCCGACTCCACTTGGCCACGTTTGGGGAATCCACGCACATGCGTGTACGGAATGATAATTAACATGTTTGCAAAGTGAAAATTACCGACGACAGCCAAGAAGAATTTTAGCCGAAAGCCAATTAAAAAGTTTCGAGAATATGCCAACCCTCCTACCGGTTCACGCGGGTTGCGCCGTAGACCATCCGATACATCTCCCACTCCGAGAACGTCGCTAGCCCATCGGCGTAGCCCCGATTGAGCAGCTCCGCTTCCAGAAGGTCATCCACGTAAAGGACCTCGTGTTGCGGGCGGTGGATTTGCTGCTCGGTCCTCTCGAACATTTTACGCGCTTGACAACGAAAGCGTTGCACCGCAGCTGCGAAAGTTGCGTGTCGCTGCAGGCAGTCCACGAGGTCCATGGTCTCCGGCTCCAGGAGCATGTCGTCTAGGGCACCTAATAGCTTCATCAAAATGAAACGGCAATAGCGCCGTCGCACACACGTAATGGGCATGTCCTCGCGCCTGGGCATGTCCTCTTTCTTAACCACTAGCGAGCGGATGCAGCTCACCACAGCCATTGCCAGGATCAGGGACACCTTGACGCTTACGATATACAGCAGGATGGACAGCGGATTGAATGTTGCCATCTGGGTACGCCACCAGAGCAGGTCTCTGCCATGGACCTTGTACCCATAGTCCAGGCCACCCAACAGGATCAGGCAGAGGAGGGAAACTTTGACTACCGCAGTATGGTGTCGACGGAACGGCCAGAGCAGCCAAGAAAAGCCGTCAGCGAACTTAGCCATTTGGATGGACATCGAGGGCAGCTGAGATTAAGCACAAATTTTGGAAACCGAATACTGACGATCTACAGAAGATGAACAAAATTTTTCTCGAAACCAGAGACTGATGTAAAAATGGAAATTTCTTTGGAAAATTATTATTTTTGAGTTTGACAAAAGTCATAAAAATCAGAGACCACTTTAATCAAATTTAAAATATATAAAACTCCCCAAAATTACATAGATTCTGAGTGAATGCTATCCGAAATCGACTTACAAAGCTCTCAATTAATTAGAGTTACAACTTGCCAAATTCTGTTTGTTAATAAGATTTGCTTACTCTTTAACAAATTATATAATGTTGTTTTGCCAGCGAGAAACCAATTATTAGTTGTCAATTCAAATTATGGGGAAAGTTTATGCACTACGAATCCTTCCTTGGTGGCTCCTTTTTTGTGGCGCAGCAGCTTCTGGGGCTGACGGTATTGGCACTTTGTTCGCACAATACTCAGAGCCAATATCAATTGCGCCTTTGCAATTTGCCAGCATTTTGCAGGCCATCATAATGGAATCGCCTTGGGAACGTCATTTTGTGTGGCTCAAAACAAGTCGTTCGTCGCCAGCACTGCACAGGATGGCGTTGTATAGACGCTGGAGGAGATTGGAAATATTGAGGGGACAAAGTTCCCATTGAAATACACACAGAAAAATATAAACGAAGATTCTGAGAATTACTGAATGACACTGAGTGTAGCTTAGAAATATAAACGAATAGTTCCATATTTGATTTTAGCTTTATTGGGGTAAATATTCATATTTATTCAGGGACTTTATGTAATGTTCCGTCATATTTTGCTCTCTGTAAAAGAAAATAGAGAACATTATAGAACAGCACTCGAAGTGCAAGGCAGCAAATAGAAAGAGTAATAATAAATAAAATTGTAGCCAATTCATAAGGATTTCGCATTTTGTCGCTTCAATCAGGCAATGGATGGTGTCTGGCAGGATCGGAGTTGTGCAGGACCGCAGGACCGAGGGATGGGCGAACGGCTGGCAAACAGCATTCATTCATTCATATTTGCCAAGTGCCGATTGAAGCTGCCTTTGCATTCTGCTGATCTCCTTCAATGCCGAGCCACCACCACCACTGGCACCACCCACAACCCACAGCCTCCATCGGCAGCACAATGTGCGTATAAATAACGGATTTCCTGTTATAAAATATTTGTAACGACATTTTCCCCGATTTATGTATCCACCCACACATACCAGTGCACACGAAATATGCATGATTACTACACACGATTTGGCTCAAAAAAATAGCATTCAGTTTCAGCAAATCATAAAAAATGTTCGTATTTGAATGTAACAATTATGCAGGGTATTCTCATTTTACTGAAGAGTCGATGTCCGAGGTTTTATCATACAACAAATCAATAACTAAAACAATCAGAGAAATAAATACACTTAGAAAGCAAATGTAGGTAGTTGAAATTATTATATACTCTAATCTTGCAAGTAAGAAGTATAGTTGTAACTAATATTTGAAGCACAATCGTGGGTGCTGTAATAGTGAATATATTGCATTGTACCAGTGCCAGAGCGGATGAGCTTGAAGTCCGCTCCCCGTGTCTATGCAGTGCCAGGGAATCTCCTCCAGCGCTCTCCCCTGCCAATTGCTGCCACTCAGTCATGGCTGACAGTTATGGCTCCATGGATATCGATATGGATATAGCAATGGCTATGGCTACGGCTATGGATATGGATATGGATATGGATAGGGAGGTGGATGTGGATATATCGGGGAAACGTCTTCGGATTGCAGCTGTCAACGCAGCAGCAAATTTATCCCGCCTTAAAAGCTCTGCTTAGCAGTCGAGTGGAGTGGAGTAGCGTGGTCTAGAGTGGAGGCCAGTGGATTGATGATGCCCCAGTTCCACTGGCAGATGCAGTTGCAATGGTAGTCTGCAGTCAGAGGTGCATAAATCACAGTCATGCACGTGTTAATATCCTTGAAAGCGCTCTAAAGCCCTATTGTTCTCAGCGGATATCCGGCACACGGAAGGTGTCCCGGGGAGGAGTGCCCTTTTGGGGGCGGACAAATGGCCAGGGGTCAGGCCACACACAAATGATGACAGGGAACGCATAATTTCCAAATGATTGGCAACACAATTATCGCAACAATCCGGCTCCCCTCATCGCATCGAATTCAGGAAGGTGAAGTAGGAGAAGGCACCCTGGATTATCTGCGAAATGGAAACCAATGGGTCACTCAGTTTAAACACAGGCAGAGGAAAGCCACCTTCAGCACCGCCGTCAAACTGACGCGGAAGTACTTTAGCCCCGTGATGAAAAAGGGCCTCGAGTTGAGTTCTATGGCCAAGGTGACCAGCTTCATCAGCCGGAGGTTCTCGCCAACGTCATCCGACTGGTGGACAATCTGTTCCCAGTCCGAGGTGTAGTACATCATGCCCAGTTCGTCAGTCTGTTTAAGGATCAGAGGAGGATTCTCTGGAATTTCAAGGGAAAACAATAGAAATATTTTAAGAAAAGGACCCACCGTCTTCAGAAGAATCGAGCCCAGCATTCCAAGGGCCAGCAGCTCCATGAACTTGGCAAGGAACCACACAATATAAGCCAGATTTCCTGCAGGACTCTGCAAGTAATAATTACTTAAAGCTCTGATTAATGCTCCATGTTATACCGTGTAGGCCTTGAAGAACAATGCGCAGAGTAGTCCGGCGCTGAAGGCGAACATCACAAAGATGCGGAAGCTGAACTCCTCCTCCACGCTGTCGGCAAAATCCCGCAGGGCCACGTTGCGCCGCAGGATGTGGGTCAGAGCACGGCGGTAGCTGGCGGCTATGTCCCCATCTCCACCTCTCGTCTCCAACAAGCGACGGGCACTCCGACGAAGGTCCTGCCCCAGCTGGACGTAGCGGGCATTCAGGTGCATCATCAGCTCGCCCATGACATTTAGCTCGCCAAAGAGCATGCTGGTGATGATGACGCCCACCCAAAAGTTGAGCCCCAGCAGCGGGATGAAGAATTGCAGCTGAGTGTTGTCAAAGGGATACACCTGCTTGTAGAGCATCTCCCGGCGGTGGTAAATGACGTTCTGGATGGGCACCACCAGGAAATTGAACAGGGCCAGCAGATATATGGTAGAGTTGAGTCGCGTGGCCAGCATTTGGCGCTGGATGCGGGCAAACAGCTGCGGCTCCGCCTCCTCCTTCACGTAGATCTCCGAGTAAAACCGCTGCAGGAGCGCCCGGAAGCGGTCCTTGTGCCAGGCCAGCTGGTAGCAGCGTATCTGCATCTCCACCAGGATGAGGTACGTGGGCATGCCCGTCAGTAGGTTGTCCATGTCCTCTCTGTTGGCTATTAAGTAGTGGAAGTCCACCTCGTTGTGCTCGCAGAACACCAGGAAGCCGAGAAAGATGACCACCCTCTCCAGGAACACGGTCCAGCGACCGCAGCCCTCCTCCAGTGGCCAGGCAACGTGATTCAGGATCCGATACAGCGCCACCGGCCAGGGCAGCGGGGCCAGCTCTCCGTCCGGGAGACGGGGTCGGTAGCGATGGGACGACATGACTGCTCGCTGTGCGCCCGGACGGAACCCCATTTATATTCTAATTTTAATTGCCGCCAGCTTGATGAAATATTAAATTCATGACCCAATCGTAAATTATTCAGATTCATTTGCGTTTTGTCAAAATAAACCCGAAATCGAGACCAAAACTACGGCCAATACCATGACCCAGACCAGACATGAATTAAGCCCCTAGTTGCTGTTTTCGGTTCGATTCGGAATCCCATTCGAATCCTAAAGTTTCGGGTTAATTGTTGTTTAATTATTGAAGCCTTGAGGCCTTAAAGGTTAACTCTACCAAAGAAAAGCAACCATTATGCCTTAAGAATTGACTTACTGCTGAAACAATTCTTCCAAACCGATTAAGTGGTTAAAGTTATTAAAAAGAAAATAATTTTCCTAATAAAGGTTTGAATGTTGTTTTAAAATTTTCTTTTAATTTAGACTGCTTCGCTATAGCTTGGATCTGTGCATGGCCATCTCAACCCATCGGGATAACCCAGAAAAACCATGAAAATAACTCTGCACACAAAGAAATTAGCTTTTGATGATAACTTTGTATCTTCTACTGTGGCAAATTCAAATCCGGACATTTGTATCCCATAAACACCTAAGAAGCTTGGAAAATCATAAAATATTAAGTACACTTAATTTAACAAGAAAACTAACTTCGGGAAACCGAAGGGTATAAATCTAACATGTCGTTTTGCAAAACTCTACCTGAAGGAAAGTTGAGTCATTGCATTGACGCATGCTTTTATGTCCGACAAATGATAATGATAACACCAATAGCTATTTTCCGTTTGGATTAGAGCGCAATTAAAAATGAAATGTCGCTATCAATCAGATTTATGATTATGCTAAAGCCTTTACCACTGAGCACCCCACTTAATTTAAAATTGGCTGCCTGTGCGGAAATGCGTAGATAAATATGGGTAATTATCCGAGCTGGTTTTCTCCACTTAAAAATCAAATCATTCTGCTGATAGACTCGCTTCATTGCATTTCCCTCCCGGCGGACCGCCGCAAACAATCATTTTTACGATTATGCTAAAATAACACTGACATAATTCCAATAAAAATGAAATTGCCCTGGCACACTGACTGACAGCTCTGCCTTTGTCCGTCAGGTGAGCAAGGACAAGGACGCGTCGGAGGGCGGGCTGAGGCAAGTCACCGAGCCGAGTCCTTTCGAGCAGCTCCACAAAGTATGCACCTGGGAGCAGCTGCTCATGTGTGGCAACGTGGGCACATCCTGGGTTGAGGGTCCCGGATTCCGGGTTCCGGGTCCCGGGTTGTAAGTCCCGTGTCCTGGCCATATCAAAGGACGACCGAAAGGGCGTCGGAGCAGAGCAAATTCAATTCACTACTGTTGATTCTCCCGTCGGCCGCCGTTGTTGTTCTTTTTGTTTGATAAAAGGATGAAAGCCGGAGGAAAGGCAGTGCAAAGGCCAAACAACAGAAAAAACCCAAATAATATTAATATGCAAATTGAGTTTTTTAGTTGAGTGATCTAAGCGGATAACCGAGGGCCAAGTCAAGGCGAACGAATGCCTCCGGGGACAGACAAGCCGAAAGATGTGGATGTCGGTGTCGACGCTGCTGTGGTGCTGTGGATGAGGGCGAGGATGCGGACGAGTCTCTCTTTGGGGCATTTTGTTTTTACTTTATTGATTGCCGGCGGGACGTACATATCTGGAGCACGATTCGGTTTAAATGTGAGCTTCGAATCAATTGAAATCATATTTTATTAAACGTTTACGGGGCCATTTCCCACAGCCGCCGCAGGCGTCAGCGATGCCGGTCGGAAGTGGCCAAAAAAAAAAAAAGAAAAAATCGATATTACTTTTAGGCTGTACGATTTTTTAAACATTCTGATGACCTAAATTACATTAAGATTGTATTCAGTTTTTATCAATATATTTTTACATTTTAAAATAGAAAGCTAATGTAGTTTATAAGGTTCAAATGTTGTACAGATGGAAAATTACAATATATGCACAGAATACTGTTTTAAGGGATATGTTCTTTAAAGAAAAAGACACCTTTGACAACTCTGATGGGCGGCACTCAGATCCTCAGTGGCTCGGTGTATAAATCAGAAAGCGTCCAAGTACATAGGGGTATGAAAATATTTACAAGAAGTCAGCCGTACCCACGGAGCAAACGGAATCCCCGCCGGCGGCAAACGCATCAAATATAAACACACACAAAACATTACACGAACGGCTGCGGGTACATATAAATCCGTATCTGTGTCTGTAGATGTTCGTGGCATGGGTTATGGAATTCTGCTGACTCCACCGTTTTTTTTTTTTTTTTTTTTTTTTT
>JAEIHY010008776.1:0-13644 GCA_018904565.1 Drosophila tsacasi | reverse complement strand
TTGCGCGAGTTTGCATTCGAATATTTTGAAATTTGTTTTAGAATATGATAAAGGCTTTCACATTTAATCCTTTGGAACATTTCTTAATGTTAGTATGTTAAAAATATTAATTTTAGAGAATTTTTTTGTGGTTTTTGCCGCGGTTGTACTTTCCAGAGAATAGCCCATATTTATTATACATGATTCTAATGGGTTTTACCTTAAAAAAAAGATTCTAAAGGATTGTATCTTAGTGTAGGGTTTGATGGTTCCCAATTAACCTTGTTAGTACTGGGTGTTAGCAGAGTACGAATATAACTTTATACTCTTTGGGGTTAGTCTTGGTTAGTCACTTTCAACTCTGTTAATGGAACACAATTCAGCTTGCAACGGCTGGGTTGCACTTACCGGGGCACAGAATTGAAAATGAACTCAAGCCAAATGGTTGGATATAACTTTTATTGCTTGGACCTTCGACCGAACCCTTCGCCATAACCGAACCCTTACAGAAAGCCCCATCACCGAATTCGTATCAATTACCTGCGGAAGTTGTCCCAGTAGTTGTTGGCCCGATTACCTGGCGGCACCTGGTTGTTGAGGGTGACACCAGCGCCACCGGATACTCCTCCCCCGGGCGCTCCGACCGCTCCCTCTGGATGGGAGTGCAAATTGTTGGCGTACTGATTTTGAGTGCGAAGATTCGCGTTGTTCTGATGGATCGTGTTGTTGTGGTGGTTCATGAAGATGGGTCCGGGGCTCGAGCGGTAGGTGGGCGGCGACAGAGGCGTCTCGTTGTTGTAGTGCGTCGGCGGCGGCGGAGGAGCAGCATTGTTTAGAAACGCTTGCGGCTGATGCGGCTGCGGCGGCTGCTGGTGATGATGGGGTTCTCCCGCACTGCGGTGACAGCTGCGTTGATAGTTACTGAAGGCGCTCTGGTGGGCGCTGAAGCCGAAGAGCTGCTCCGACTGGGCGCGGCCACTGCCCATGCACAAGTTATTGGGCGTCTGGCCAATTCCCGGGCCCACGGGCAGATTCGGAGGCGGCACCGACTCGGAGCGCAGCCCGAAGCCGTGATCCTGGCAGGCCACCACACTCAGGCGATCTTGGAGCTGGACGACGCAAGAGTTGGCATGTGATGGAGTAAGGACTAAGAAGAAAAACATGGCTTACCGCGTGTATTTGGTTGTTGAGGTTGTCAATCTCGCGCTGCTGGTGCCACAGCGTCTGGTTGCACTGGCACACCGAGTTGATGAGCATCTGCTGGGTCTGCATGAACTGCTGCAGCAGCATGGCATCAGAAGAGGCGTTTGATCCGGAGGCGTTCGAGGAGCCCAGCTGTGGAGCTGCTGCTGGTGGCTTGAACTCTGTTCCGGCGTTGGCGGTGGCCTGTCCATAAATCGTTGCTGTTTGCTGGCCGTGCCAGGAATTACCAGCGTTGTGCGAGGCTGTGGGAAGCGGGAAGCGGTTGCGATAGAAGGCAGAGTTTGTCAACGGCAAAAGTTAAACTCACCCCACATACCCGGCACTGGCGGCATCGGCGGCGGCATATACTGCGACCTGCTGCTCGAAGGGATGCTGTCGTTGCCCAGGGACAGGGTATCGATGGTCGCGTTTAGGTCGTCTTCGTTAAGCGTGGACGATGGAGCCGGCGGCGGCGGCGGTTGCTGTGTGCTGCTCTGCTGGCTGCGCCGCTGCTCCACCACTGTGTTGGCCGAGGTGGCCCGCTTGAGCGTGGCGGAGGAGGCAGTGCGCGCATTGGCGAAGTACTTGTCGCTGTCGGTGTCGTCGTTGCCCTCGTCGTCCGCCTCCGAGGTGGTGTTGTTGCTGGCCACATAGCGCTGTTCCAGCTCCCGCTGCTTCTGTTCGTACTCCTTGCGGAGACGTTCGCACTGCAAGCGCAGCTCGTCGCGCAATTGCTCCTTGCTGGGCGTGGCTTGCAGCGAAGTGTCCGGCTCAGATGGGTCCTCATCCTCTTCCGCCTCCTGTGCCACCTGCCGCTGCCTCATGGGCGTGGGAGTTGGAGTGAGACTACTCCTTTTCAGGGCTTCCTCGCCCATTTGGACGGCGGCAGCAGCCTGCTGCTTGCGCCTCTCGATCTCCGCCTTGAGCGCCAAGATGCGATCCCGCTCCTTCTGCAGACTGGCCGCCTCTGCGCGCAGCTCTGAGGTGACATCGTTCAGGGCGAAAACGCGCTGAGCAATCTCAGCCGGCAGTTCGCGCTCCACGCTGGCCCGCTCCTCGCTGCTCCGCTCCAGGTCGGCGCCCATGGCGGGAACGCTTTCCTCGATCTGGTTTACCGTGTTCAGCATGCTCTTCAGTTTGGCCATTTGGGCCTTGAGGGCGTCGATGTCGGCCGTCTTCTTGTTGATCATGTCCTGGGCGTGGAGAGCTCGCTGGGCGGCACTGGCCGCCTCTTGCCGCATGATGGGCACGTTCCGCGTGTACTCCACCGGAACAACGCGCTCCTTGGACGCAGCTGGCGTTGAAGATGAAGGAGATGCTGTGTTAGCCGGAGGTGTGGGAGTTTCCTCCTTAAGGGGCCTCGTTGTCTCCCTGGCCGTGCGGTTGATGCTGTTAAGCTCGTCCACAAGATTGCGCATATCCGCCCGCTGGCTGCGCAGAGATTCCAGTTTCTCCTGCAAGGCCTGCTGCTCGGCCAGGATCTCGGGTCCATCGTCGCCCAGCACGGTGCTCAGCTCGTTCTGGTTGTGGATGAAAGCGGTGAGGTTCTTCATGCGGCCCACCAGGCATGCCATGTCGTCCTGCACCTGCTGCACAGACTCGTATTTCGGCGCCTCCCCGCCGTTGCTTGTGTGGGGCAGTTGATTGGCTTGCTGGCGCAGCTGCTCCATCTCGGTGAGATGCGACTTGGCCAGATTCTGGATGTGCAGGAGCTTGGCCTGCTCGTCGTGCAGGTGCTGCATATTCCGGTTGGAGGCCTCTAGCCGCTGCTGCAGCTCATCGAAAGTTGGAGTTGTATCGGGCGTGGGCGTCTCCAAGACGCTGTGCAGGGACTGAATGGACTGGGCGCGGTTGTCGCTCATCTGTGAAGAGAGTTGCGGTTGTCAAAGGGGTACAGTTTGTTTATTATGAAGCTGAGCTCACCTCGCTTAATGCAACATCCTCCAAGCTGGTCGAATTGACGATGCCCTCGTCCTGCTCGGCGCTAGGATTGATCTCGTGCACCATATTGTAAATTTCCTGCAGGAGAATCGATGTTATTGAGTCTTGAAAGGATATAATCCTCGCGGTCCCAAGACTCACCTCAACGGGATTCGAATTGAACTGTTGTCGGTTGCTGTTCAGATTGTCGACCAACTCCAGCATGGAGCGCCACGCGTCAGCCTGGGAGCGACCGCCTTCGCTTTTGGAGCCCAAGCCGGGCAGACTGAGGAGGCGGTGGACAAGTGTCTGCAGGCCGGACGTCGACGGCGTGGACTGCTGCTCCTCTGTGCCGCTGAAGTTCCCGTTGACGTTTAGGCTTCCGTTTGTGGTGCTGGTGGTGGCGTTTGGTATGACCACACCAACTGTGGCATTCGGAGACGTCGACTGGCGCAGACGCTGCAGCGACGACGAGGAAGCGGGGGCAGCAACAGTTGTGGTTGTCGACGCTGTTGATGGCTGATGCTGGACGCGCTGCACGGGACGCACGGGGAATCGATAGCGCTGCTGCTGCTCCTGCAGTTGCTCTGTCAGGAAGAGAGGGGGGAGGCAAGTTCAGTGCTAGCGTGGGCTTGTGGGCCGCGGACGACACCGCCTTCGTGGGCGTTTATTTTCGTGCGCAGTGTATTTATAGAACATGAACTGGCGCACCGATCATTGTGTGGGCCAGAGGCTAGTACTTGGCCAGGTGCGGATATTGGAAATTACTCAATGAATCCGGAATGAATTTTGGGTCTTTTCTGAAAGTTCTAGGCGCTCGCTCACCTGCCGAGTCGTAGTTGCTACTGTGTTCCGCCGCCAATTGACGCAGGACCTCGCGCTGCTGCTGCTGGGCCGGTGGCCTGGTTTCCTGTGTGCTAATGGCCGACAGCTGGTCCTCCGGGGCTCGGATCTGGCCGTTGATGCGTGCGCGCTGGATCAAATGCTTGAAGCAACAGCAAACAAAGGTTAGCAGAAATATCAGGACCAGAAGGGCGGCAATTTTGCTGCTGTCTATATGGGGTGTATGTATATATATATCTGTCTATTGAGATATACATATATATAAAAAGAAGGCCGATCGAGATTCGATGTGCGCTGTGGCTGCGTTCGTTTTTGCTACTGAACCGGTGGCCAACGATCGCTGGCCGAGATGAGGGCGAAGTGTATTTATAAATCGAGAGAAGGCGCCTTCGTGCTCTTCTACGGCGGGGATAACTCACGTTTAGCATCTTCAGCGTCTCTCGCTGCATGGGCTCCACGAAGTCCGGGTCCGGCTCGCCCAAGTGCTCATGATGACGCCGGGAGCGAGTGGACCTGCTGGTCGCCGTTCCGCCTGTGGGAGCGCCATTCGCTTGAAGCTGATGCTGTTGCTTGGGCACGGCGCCGGTTGCTCCGCCCACGGAGTTATTGTTGTTGCTGGCGCTGTTGGGGTGTTCAGCAGCCTGCTTCAGAGGCGGCGCCATTGTAAAAACTTAAAAAACAATAACTAATTATATGCGAGCACGATGGAAACTAGAAAATTTTAATGTCTATTTTGTTTGTTGTACTCCAACTAAGTTTTTTTCTTAGCTCTGACAGCTGACGAGAAGTATCGGTGCAAACGTAAATATTGCAAAACATGAATAGATATCGATATATTCTTTAAAATATTGTTTATTACTTTTCATGAATGGTTTAAGGTACGAAAAGGATATATATGTGGTATATTCGATTTTTACGTTTGCAGTTTGTAATTACTCGAAGAATCCTTTCATCATTCATTTTTAATATCTCGTAAATTTGTGTGCACCTATCGATATATCGATACATGCAATGCTATAAGATACGATACATTATTCATGAAATCGAGATTTAGAACCGTCCAAACACATTTAAAAAAATCGTTGTGTTTAAACAAATTTTATTTTTAAATTTGTCTAATGTCTTGTTTGAAAATAAGGAATTTAAGTAAGGTAGTACCATTTTTTCCGAGTATATTTGCCGACATTCCTCAGAGATGATATTAGTAATAATTTAAAGACAATATTAATTATAACTGGACTTCAGAACCATTAATTAAAGAAATCATAAGTACCGTTTTACGATGGTAATTCATATATTTGTTAGATATTTATACATTTGACAGTAAATAATTTGAATCGTCTCTTGGTAATTCTATTTTCCCTGCTTGGTAAGCTATTTTCCCTGTTTGCGCTGGATTATCTCCTCCTTGAGCGTCCTAATCCGATCCCTCTCCTCCCGCAGGCTCTCCGCCTGACCGCGCAGATCGCTGGTGAAGTCGGTAAACATGTTGAGCATCGTATTCAGCAGCTCCGCATTGTCGGCAGGAGTACTTTGACTGGAACTTGGGCCCTCGGCGGACTCCTCCGATTCGGCGGCCACACGCACCTCGGAAGTTGTGGATTGACGACTGCTCGTGCTGGAGGAACTGATCTGTGTCGTCTGCCTAGTTGACATGTGCTCCTCGATCATCTTTGTGGTGTCTACCATGTGCTGGACACGCTTGAACTGAGCCTTCAGTTGGGCGATCTCGTTCAGTTTCTGCTGCAGGTAACCGGCCGTCTCCTCCTTGTCCTCTTCTTCTTCTGGGGTCTCTGGAGCAGTTTCCTCTGTGGGGGTATCAACCGAAGAGGTCGAGGACTGTTCTGTCACTGCTTCCACTTGGCTGGCCTCAACTTGACTGGCTTGCACTTGGCTGGTAACCGTCTCCTCTTGCACCACGCGAACTGACTGCCGTTGCTGATGACGCTGGGCATTCAGCAGGGTGAGCTCGGCGGCTCGCACCCTCAGGGTCTCCATCTCCTGGAGCAGCTCTCGGTGCTCCTCCTGCATCTCCTGTAGTTGCCGATTGGAAGCAGCCAGGCGCTAGAATATTCAGAAAAATTATAATAATTACATCTTCTGCAAATTGTCTCATTTATTTCAAGATGCATTCTTGAACCTATATGACTGATTCTGGCATTTTTAGAATGCAGGTCTGCCTTGGGTGACACAGAGACCTTTACATATTTCAGTTGTATTGTTCTAGAACTTTCGAAATGACTGGCGATTTACATGCCAACCTTTTCGTTGAAAATAATGTGTATAGAACATTAATTAAATGTACAAAACAATACAATGTTAATGGCCATCAAAATTTATAACTTGCATGTACACATTCATTTAAATTATTAAGAAAGAATGTGATTTTAGTGCCAGGAAATTATCTATAGCACATAATTTAAATGTATAAGATAAAATTAACCTTCAAAACTATTAAATTTAAATATAGCTTGTGGTTAATCTAAGATTAATCTTTGTTAATTTGAATCATAGATTAAAGCTTACCTCACTGAGAGCAGCATTTTCCCCGTTTTGGGGCCTATTCAGCTCGTTGACCATGTTTTTCGTTGTGCCTGAAGAAGAACAGAGGGAATCTTTTGTATTACTTACTATATGCACACATATCCCGCACATTAATGACTTTTTTCCAATACAAACACAGGCCCACCGCAAGGCACTGTCTATAAATAAATTCCCATTTGTTGAATTCACTTCATGCTTTGACTAATGTCAATCATTTTGGCATCTCTCAAGACAACATAGCCAAATGCAGTAATTATGCAAACTTACACTGAGGTGTGAGTTTCGCTCAGCAGTTGATGAATAATTTCTTTTTAAATAATATTTATTTTGAACCCACGGAGCAGAGAGCAGTGTTCGGAGAGATGCCCCAATTCCAACTGAATCGAAGTGCCGAAAACGAGAATTTTTCAAACGATACGCGATGCGTTCGTAGAATTTCGTGGATCAGGCGGCGAGTGTTTCGGTAATGATGTGAGAGATCTTGTATCTTGTATTCTAATTATATGCACAGAAAACAATTTACCCTTCGGAAGTTTATAACTGAAAGCAAAATTAGATGTTATTATAGTTATACTTTTTTATGCATTAAGAGCTTATACAAATTTTTAAATAAATGTAAATATTAGATAATGAAATTAAATAAAAATCTTTAAAGGAGTACTATTTAAGACGAGCTTAATACAATCTTTTGTCATACCGATAAATGACAGGAAGTGTAAGTTTAAAATGGAACCACTCAAGAGCCCTTGTCTGCCTGGAATTAATATTGTCAGCTGTGTAAACATCGATATAGCGATATCACAATCAGTAGAATGTTTCAAAACTGAAAATAGCAGATTTTCACGGGCTGCAGAAAACAGTTGGACTGAGAAGCTAACGATGAGTAGAGGTGCGTGAGTGAAGAGCTAATGTTCATGAAACATACTCAACAATGTATTTATTTTATTTTTTTAAGGACAATTGCTTGTGATTCTTTTGGTATGCGGAATATTAGCAACCAGAGCTGAGGATGGGACTACGACTGAAGGAGAGGCTGGAGCTTCTTCAAGCGCAACGACTCCCTCATTCGATGAAAATAGTTTTTTAATTTTGGGTAACCTCAGTCTATGCGGAAATGTAGCGGACAATGTGTTCCTGCCCTTTGTGGGAGACTGCAATAAATATTACCTCTGTCGGTGTGAGTAGGAATTAAAGCATAAACTACATCATTATATTACCATTAAATATTCGGCACTTCTCAAGCTGGCCAAGCCATAGAGCTGCAGTGTGAATGGCCCTACGAGTTCGATGCTCCAAGCCAGAGCTGCGTGAATCCCGGCCAGGCAGACTGCCTTCCCACCTGTGAGGCCTTCAACTTCACCACCTTTAGTTACCAGCGCACCTGCACCAAGTACGTGCTCTGCTACTTCGGACGTCCTGTTCTCAGGGAGTGTCACGATGGCCTCCAGTACAACTCCCATACGGATCGATGCGACTTCCCCAAGAATGTGGACTGTGTGGAGTCAGAGTGTTCCATCTACTACAATGCCTATCATTTACGCTATGTGCCCAGCAAAGTGTCCTGCGAGAAGTACTTCCTCTGCGGCAATGGAGTTCCAAGGGAGCAGACCTGTACGCCGGGCTTGTACTTCAGTACCAAATGCGATTGCTGCGATATTCCAACGAAATCGGACTGTCAGGTGAGTGGAAAGGGTATGTTCTACAGTGAACTGATTGTGAAGCCTCAACCTTTTAGGTCCCTGCTGATCAGCGGAAGACTCAGCTCTTTTCTCGTCTTCGTCCTGAAGTAGTTGAAGGGATCTGTCCTCCTATGGGTATCCACTTCTATGCCCACGAGTCACGCCTGGATGCTTACTACTACTGCGTGGAGGGTCATGGTTTGGTCCTGGACTGCTCTCCGGGTCTTTGGTATGATTCCAAGATTCAGGAGTGCCGTGAAGCCCAAAATGTGGGTCGTTAAAGTGGGAGTCAATTAAATGTAATACAGTGAAAAGTGAAGTGAATATTTATTTGGGTATTGGGAAATATATATCCATAGCTTTGTATTTATTTTAGAGTAAACTAGAGGTTGGAATGGCAAAGAAGACTCTAAGGCAAGAGTTTCTCAGCCAGGATACGTTTTTGTGAGATTCTTTTCAGAATTTCCCAGGGTTTACGCTTATGCTTTAAGATCTCCCATAAAAATTATATCTGTTAATGTTAGGAAATCAGTAAAGGAAATCTTTATTTTCACAATTTAAGCGCCAACGAACTGCGGCTCTCGGCACTCTCCCCGCTGGGCATCGAATACCAGACCTGGTGTGCAGTCCAGGATGACTCCGCGGCCATTCAGGCAGTAGTAGTACGCCTCCGGGCGCTTCTGGTGGGCAATGAAGTGGGCTCCCTCCGAGGGACACTCAATGTCGGCACTGCGTGGAGGGGCGCGGGCGAACGGCAGAATGTTGCGCTGCAGACTCTCAACCTGAAAGACATGTCATCTAAGCTATCTCCCAAGATCCACACAATTTCACGTCTAAAATACGTACCGTACAGTTGACCTTGGAGGCAAAGTCGCAGCTCTGGGTTTTCGTATTGTACTGCAGACCGTAAGAGCAGTTCTGGACCGTAGGCAGGCCGTTCAGGCAGACGTAGTACTTGTTGCAGCTCGCCTTGCTGGCTATGAACACAATATCATCGGGATTGTTCTCCCGGACGCACAGGTTATCCGCGCAGTCCACATACTGGGGATAGTCACAACGATCGGTCTGGGAGTTGTACTGGAGGCCATCGGAGCAGGCGCGGACCACCGGGGTGCCGTCGAAGCAGAGCACGTACTTATTGCAGGTGCGGTCGTAGCTAAAGGACTCCAGACCACGGGCCTTGCAGGACGGAATGCAGCTGGCCTCCATCACAGGTACGCACTGCTGGTCGCGGGAATCAAAGAAATATGATTCAGGACACTCCCGGGGAACGGCCGTCTCACCTTAAATTGCAAGACAATTGAGGTTAATCTGCGATGTCCCCTGCGAGGCTACTCACTCATGCACAGGTAGTATTTGCTGCAGTTGCTCACGTGTGGCAGGAACAGATTGTTGACCACATTCGAGCAGATGTTGATGTCGGCATCAGCTGCTCCGCAGCTACCGATCAGGGCCACGATGGCTAGCAGGATCATCACTAGAAAAATTGGTATGCCTAAAGACTTGCGTCATTCCTAGATGCGAGCCTACTCACTCTTTGATCTCGGTTTCCTCCACTTACTATCGCCTGAGCTCGGAGAACGTCTCTATTTATAGGTAAACCCCTTTTTGGCAATCACTTGCCCTTTGTTTTGGTTCTCTGCGAATTGGAAAACTTATCAGATGGGGATGCATGATTTTCTGTTGTAATTAGAAGCATTCAAATTCTTCTGGAGTAGATAGATAGTGAAGAACAAGAGCCAATCTTGAGGTGGTCTAGTCAGGAACTCTTCGACAGTTGGCAGCATTATCAAGCATTAGCAAACACGTGTCAGGATGAGTCACACAGTTGTACTCCTGATCTGTTGTAATTGTAACAACTGGTTAGGAAGATAAGGTAGTTATTTCAAAATAAACTTCTTTTCTAAGTATTTACAAGGAAGTAATATTGATTTAAAGTCATGTGCTTAAAGGATAAATTTACCCTTTGTAGTTTGTAGTTACTTAATTAGTAATCAGTCATTATGATATAATTTTCGACGACTTATCAGATCTGCAATATCCTGTACTTAAGTCTTTTTTGGAAAACTTTGCCAAACTTCTTAATGAAGACAGATGATATCCACGGTTTCTGGGAACCAGTCTATCCTTAGCATTTTGGGTATTGTCTCAACTTATCACCATGTTTGAGCAGATAAATTGATATTCGAAATGTTTGGCGAAATTAGGTAGTTCGTCTAGGAGAGGCGTGTGCCGAAATTAGCAAGTGATAAGGCCAAGTTGGCAAGAACTCATTAGGCGACGACAAAATGAGAACTCCAAAGATTCCAGTTATAAATTGGTTATTTTCCAGGCAAATAGCAAACAGTTGGTTTGCACATCTCGAACTGTCCAGGAGTAAGTAGCTCTAGAAACCACTATTATTGGGTACACAATTACACCATTCCCATTGGCCATCGGCAGTGAAGTGGCTGATAAACTCAGGCTTTCTGCTCACCCTTTTGCTGGTGAATCGTGGCCGAGCGGACGATGATCTAGTGGTGGCACCCGAGCCTGGTGATGATGGCAATATTGAAGACGATATTTCCCTCAATTATGACATTTATAACAGCAGCATCAACATCTGCGAAAATGTGGCAGATGAAGTGTATCTGCCCTATGTGGACGACTGCGACAAGTACATCGAGTGTCAGAGTGAGTTGAAAGTCAATCAGGGGAATTAATGAATAATTTAATGTTATTAAATTATAATCTGCTTGGTAATCAAGATGGCAAGATAGCGAAAATCGGCAGCTGTTTGGAGCTAGAGAGGAAAACGCCCACCCTCTGTCTTGACGAGGATAAGCCCTGCAACCTGGGATTCGACCCGGTCTTCCAGGTTTGCACCTACCTCAGCCAGGTTCAGTGCCTGCCGAAGTGCGAGAGCTTTGCTCTGAGCAGCTTCTGCTACGACAACACCTGCACCAAATACGTTCTCTGCTACTACGGACGCCCTGTCCTCCGAAAGTGCCACGACGAGCTCCAATACAACAATGTGACCGACCGCTGCGACTTCCCCCAGTACGTGGACTGCGTGGCCAATGATTGCTCCGCCACCAACAATCCGAACAACATTACCTACATGGCCAGCAAGGCGTCCTGCAACAAGTACTTTGTGTGCTCCAACGGCCGACCATGGGAGCAGGAGTGCTCCGCTGGCCTGCTCTACAACCCCGAGTGCCAGTGCTGTGACTATGCCAAGAATGTCGAGTGTTCTGTAAGTGGTCCTTGGGGAGATAACCCTTAAAAGGGTTTTATAATACCTCTAAGATCCGTATTTATTATTACTGTAAAGATTGATGCCACGGCCAGGAATATTAAGCCCTACTCCCGATCCCCTCTGCGTCGAGCTGACATCCAGTGTCCCCAGGTGGGAGTCCACTTCTATCCGCACAAGTCTCGGCGAGATGCCTACTACTACTGTGTCGATGGCCGAGGAGTCACCTTGGACTGCACTCCGGGTCTGCACTATGATCCCAAGGTGGAGGAGTGCCGCGAGCCGCAATACGTGGGTCTTTGAGACTTTTTGGAAATAAAAATAAATACAGAAAATAAGAAAGGATAATTCTAACCCACTTCCCCTTTTTCCAAGTGTAAAAAATGATCTCGTAACGACTTTAATCGATTTGAATAAGCTCTTTTCGATCAACCTTTAATCGAAAAGCAACCCTGATAGACAACGCGCCAAAAGCTTTGAAGTTTAAAAAATAAATTTGAAGTCAAGGCGCATGTGCGGTGCAGCCACCGTGCTCTTGGAGACAGCAGCTCTCACTTTCGCAATCTTTCTCTTTCCGCCATTCATGCTATGCGGAGTGCTGCACCCGCCCACCCGCTCGCCCACACAGGCGCCCGGCCACACATACAGAAAGCAAAAACAAAACGCTGTCTGCTGGCAAACGAAACAAAAAAAAAGAAAAGCGCCACTGGCTAGAGGGTGGTGGTGGGGCCAACGAAAAGGGGGTGGTTTGGCCGTCTGCGAAACTCATGAAAGTGAAAACGAGCACGGCGCTGCTGCTGCTGGTGCTGCCCAGCAGCTGCATTCGCACATTCAGTTGGCTGCGAGTCCTTGCTCCGTTCGAATCGGAGGCGCCGCACACACCACCCACCGCCGCTCCCCCGTCGTCGTCGCCACACTTCGTCCCCGTCCGCCTTTGCCTTCGCCTCTGGAAAATACAGTTATTCGAGCGCGATTCCGCGGCAAGGAAAGAATCTCCTTGCTTTGAGTTGAATTGAATTCAAAAGAAGTTTGCAAGTCGCGTGAGTCCTTCGCGTGAGTGCGAGCAGCTCCCTTTAGAAGGATATTTATTTGTGTGTGCTCTCGTCTCGTGTGTGTTTGTCGGGTCAGTTGAGCGTTCAAGGACTCTGCTGCAGCGAAGAAAACCAGAATCAGAATCAGAAACAGAAACAACAATATGTATGCAATAACGGCCAGAAACGTGACGGCCGCGTGCCAATAAAGGCGGAGGAGGAGGGCATTGAAAAGCTGAAGGGGAAATATCTGAGAACTCGAGAAAATATATATTGCAGGTAAGAAGAAAGCGTGCTGCACTTGAAAACAACCCACACAGCCACAGCCACAAACGCACACAGGCACATTGCACCGCATTGCTCATACGCAGCGTACGCCATCAAGTGGGCAGGCAGGCATTCAGTATCAGTCCCTGACTGCACCTCCCCTTGGAGCCACTCGAATGGGACAAATTCACTTCCCGCCAACGAAAAATCGCATATAAAACGAGCGCTCGTCACTCGCCCGTCCGCCCGCTCGCGAAGAGCAGAAATAATGCCAGCTCGCAAAGGTTATCCATCCGAGTGAGAGTGAAAAGGCGAATGTATACGGGTGGTTGTTTCAGCTTTAAAGTTTACAATTTCTGTTTTGTTTTGGCATCTTTTCCCCATGACGCATAAATTTCATCCGCCGGAGGTGAGGATAATGTTCGGGTAAACACACAGCGGCAAACACGAATGTCTGGTATTTCATTTATGCAATGGACGGTCAAAAGAGGTTGGGATAGCTCCCAATTCCCAAGAATTTCCCAGTGCCTGGCCCAGGAATTTCATTCAATAAACATTTCTCTCTGAGTTTTACTGTGTGTCATTTGGAAAACTCACTTTCCCACGGCAATTGTCGTAAAAAAGTCTGATTTGGGGAGAGATTTTTAGTGATATATATTGTATTGGAACTGGATTAGAATATTTATAATACTATTCTAATACTTTAAAGTAATAATGACTACAACAAGTTTATTAATACTCTCTTGCCTTGCTTAAAATAGATTTTCATTAAATAAAATTAGCTCCTTAATTACTGACATTATCTCCATCTTTTTTCATTAGATTAGTTTTGATTTCCTGCTGGCACTTTGCCCGAACCTAATCCTCCCCTGAATCACTAGGGCCCCTTTGGGCGCTCAACGTACAGCTGTTTCCGTGGTGTAGCGGTTATCACATCTGCCTAACACGCAGAAGGCCCCCGGTT
>JAEIHY010008775.1:0-33683 GCA_018904565.1 Drosophila tsacasi | reverse complement strand
ACTCCCTCGAGCGAAACAAGTTACCAAAGTTATTTGATTTGGAATTTTTGGAAAAGTTTTTTCTGTTCTATATGATTTTTTGACTTCGACTTTGTGTGTGTTTATGTGCACCAAATTAATGAAAATCACAACAGTGTGCAAAATGTAATTTAATCTTATTTTTCCCCCACATTTGGGCCTGGGGGCAACTGGCGCGTGGCGGGCGATAAACTTCCCGGAATGTGAGTCGGTGGTGGAAGTATTCCCGTTTTATCGGTCCAAACTGACAGTTTTCAAATTTATCAAACAGGCAGAAGGCTAAATGGTAGGGCAAGGACCCATCTGTGCGTCTGTGTTTTCTGGATGCTCAATTTGTTGTGATGGGCAAGGTCACACGCAGTCCCGAACTTGTCATACTGTTTACACTGTAATTTATTAGATTTTCCTGCTAAGATTAAGTCTATTCCCTCCCGCCCTCTGTTTAGCATCAAACGCCGTGTTTTTATTACCCTTTGGGAACTAATTTTGCATCCAAAGTAAACACACCAAGCAACTTGAGTAAACAATTAAATGTTCTTTTCGAAATTGGCGAGCTAAAAATCCAATCTAGAAGTTTAAAGCTCATAAAACACATTGCTTTTATCGCTGGATAAGCACGCAGCGATGTGGTTCCCCCCGCCAGCTGCATATCCGCTGAAATCCGAAGCTATTAAATCCGAACTCGCCACCCTTGAAAATTGTACAAAATATCAAAGCAATAAAATGCAGAAAAATGCCAGAATTTCGCCAGCAGAAAATGAATGGGAAATGATTTTTAGAAAACCAAAGTCAGCAGTGTGTCAGCACAGTAAAAATGTCATACATTTTTCGTTTCACATAAAATGGGTAACAGAATTTTGGAAAAGGGAGGGAGAGGTTTTATACACTTTAAAGGGATAAGTTCAAGGATCTTACGGAATAGTGGTCAGTGATATAATGATTCTGAAGTAAAAGGAATTGGAATAATTAGTAAATGCATTATTAGAATTAGATCTTATTTGTAATACTTTTTAAAAATAAATTCGCATAATTTTTACTATACAAAGCTGTCATGTGAATATAAAATGAAATATATGAATTATAAATTTATAATACCAACTTGCTAGTTATTACCCTTTGCTGATTGAGGAGTTTAATTCCAAATTACTTAATAAAATTGTATTTAAATAGGTATCTTGGAACTTTCTCGAGTTGTTTATGCTAAAAACGAAGGAACTGTGTCAAGATTTATTGCTTTATCGTTGTTCGTTATATTTTGTTCTACTAATTTCAAATGATTTTTCACAGCGGAAATATTCACTGCGCAAAACACAAAAAAATGGGGAGTGTTGCTTTCGCTTTATGGTTTTATGTTTGTGGTTTTGTTGCTTTTTTTTTGTATTTTTTTTTTTTGAAGCAGCAAGGGGTTACGGGGTGAAGTGCTCTAGAATCGAAATCGAGTGTCGGAGCTCGTATGAATCGCCAGCCGCGTTCGCCGATTGTTTACTCGGTCTAGTCGGGGTCTGCGGATAGTCTTGGTTCTGCGTTCTGTGTGCTCTTTGACAGGGTCGCGACGCAGAGGGGATGCTTCACAGCTGTTTGGAAAATCAACAAGGAATTTGGGCGAGATTTGCGAACCATCAAGGTGAACATTTTTCAGTAGAGAAAAGGAGTTTAAAGTGATATTATGAAGCTAGAATATATTTTATTTAAAATATTTTGATATACATTATTTCAATCATTGCTATCCCCTTTTTATAGACAACGCCCCTGGTTTGTATGTACTTAGTTGTGGTCTGGCAATATATGTGTATATGTCCGTTCTTGCGGTTTCGGCTAATCGTCTAATTTTATCATGTGGTTTTCCCCATTTAAGTGCTGCCAAGTGTTGAGCGATTTGTGTAGTTCTCCTTAACTGGACAGCCCCACGGCTCCTTATTTCCCTCACCATCGCTTTAATGGTTCGCAGTGGTATATTTTGTACAGTTCTGTGGCATTATTCTTTGCTTATCATTAGGCTAAGTGCTTGCACATTTGACCTTGCCACACCTGCTCATTAGCAGAGAACGAGCGAAGGAGGGCTGCAGGTGTCGACGCCTAGTTGCACCTGAAAAAGACTTTTGTCGTTCGCTTAAAGAGATGCAAATTAATGGGGGAGGAGGAGAGCACGCCATAGTCACGCGCTCGCCATATTTGTTATGTTCTCAAATTGCGCATACGTCGGGTAGGCCGCCCATACGCACACACGGCGCGCCGGCAATCAATCAAATGCTTTCCTTGCCGAAATAACGCAGCCTGCTCCTAATCTGGCCAAATTCTGGTCTGGTATCCAGTCCCATCCATGGCTGCGCGCTCCGGTTTCCGCTTACAGTTTTGCATAGAACGCGCTTCGCTTGCCAAACAAAAGTTTTGCGTAGTCAGCGTTGGTTTGGCAGTGGAACAACATTGTTTGAGTCCAAGGATGGCATTCCAAAGTTTGACGACCCTCGAAGAGGAAAATTCTGAATTGAAATTGAATTGAAATTCGTTATTGAAATTATTTTGGGAGTTTTTAAGGTTAACTGAAAATGTTATGAAATAACAAAGCTTTGTCAAGATGCTTAAAAAGAATTAGAGGATATTTCCTAAATTAATAGAAAACATATATTACTACAAAATAAAAAATATAAATTTAAGTATAATTTGAAAATTATTAAAGGATTTTATAGTTAATCAAATAATACATTTTCAAATGAAACAATTTGTTTTGCTTTAAATAAATATTAGTGGCTACTGTAATATTCTCGGCTGCGTTTTTAGTTTTCCACAAAATATATAACCAATCCAAAAACAATTGCATTCAAGGCATGTATGGCTTTATTTTAAACTTCTCTCTATTTTCCCACTGAAACGTGCTCAGTTATTGATTGCTTTCAGGTAGGATTATGGGTTTTTCAACACGTCCCGATCAGCTGTTGCCCGGGTAAGTGCATTTCAATTTCGTCCTGTCAAATTATGAGATTCCTGGAGCCACCCGAGTCTGACTCAGTCCCTCTTCCGGCTGTCTAAGCCGCTTGTGTGGGGCTATTGCTCCATTTCCCGTTTTGGCCAGCAGAGCAGTTATTACACGCCGCCCACAACAACTGCTGACATTTCAATTGTTTGGGCGAGCTTAGCCGGGGGCTGTCAGTGCCAAATATTGTTTGGGTCAAGTATTGCGTTTTGGACATTAGTTGGCAGCACCGCATACAGTTGCCCGTCTCGAACTATAACCTTAATTCCAGCTCCTTTGCCACCGATATCCTCTCCGACCTTCGACAGCCAACATCCGTGTCGACGTAGTCGTCATCGCATCCGAGGCTCAGCCTATAAAATATGAACCAATTGACGTGAAATTGATTGTTCAGCTCCAAGCTGTGCTCGACTCTGGCTTTGGCTCTGGGCTTTCCTTATATACCCATTTTCTCATTCTCACTCCCCGTTCGCATCTTGCGGCTTTCCGTTTTCGCTTTATTAACTACTACAACCATAAACTGCAGGCGAAGCTAGCTCCCTCGCCGTGCCTCCAGTTCCATTGGCTCAACAGTCTGTGCACAGCGAGCTTCGGGTTGGTAGGAACATATTTAAGTTACTACGAATAAAATTTATTTTATATATAAAAAGTATAAACTTATTTTGGTGTAATTCAAGAATATGCTAATATATATGTACAAACTTTGTAAATAATCAAAATATAAAGAGGGAAGCTATTTCTCATTTAAATCCCATTTCACATTAAGCTATCTTACCAGATTCAGGGATTTTTGAAAGTATTTACTCCCCGCATCATATCTAGTAATGCATAATATACTTTAATTTCCCAGACTAGTTATTAAGCATTACTTATGTATTATTTACTTTTTTTTCTCTGTGCACCGCCTTCATTCTTCGCTTTCATCCTCTTAACCCAGCCTCTCCCCTGGCTTATCGCTCATTTTACACGCTGGCAGCTATGCGAGGCGTTGCCGCAAAATTCCTTACAGTTGGCATATTTTACGTGCCAGGCCAAGGGCTCAGGGTACGCCTGAGAATGAGCCTCAGCAAGGATTAGAAGCTGCCAGGATAAGGACTCCACCTTCGCAGCCCGACCTTGCTCTCTCTGCGTTCAATCGAACTATTCGTATTTGCTGGATTCTGTGGCGTGCCTTTAATTAATGTGATGACTTGCGGTCAGACAAAAAGGTCCAGAGCATCATCAATAATTGACATTGGGCACCAAGAGGACAATCATTCATCTTGAATGAGTGGAGCCACCAATGGCAAGTGGTTCAAGGTGTGTGCATTCTTGGGAATTCCGACAATTAGTTTTAAAGATTTTATGAAGTTGAGGGTAGTTTTAATAGAAGAACTGTAGCCATAATTTCATGGAACATCTTTGTGGGTTTAATGATTTTATATAAAGCTTGGGGAATTTATTTCATTAGGATACAAATCGAATACCGTCTACCAGGAATATTTGGTCGATAGTTAGCTTTTCTGTAATTTTGTAGTCTTTAAAAGGTAATTTTCAAAATGGAGAACCTCAAAGGAATTGATTCTAAAGTCTTTATTAAAAGTCTTTTTTAAACAATTAAACTAAAATCCCCGAAAAAACCTTAGTGTTAGTTATCGCAAAAATCTGAATAAATACTCTGTGTGATTATCATTAGCTGGCCATATTTCCAGCCCACACATAATCCTCGGACGTGGGCCATATGTCAGCCATTCCTCACCTGTCCGTGGCGCAGCAACAATGGTCATTTATTTCATGTCGCTACTTACCTTTACACACACGCTTCATTTCCATTTGTAAGCAATTTTTCAAAGCTCCGCCATGCCGCACGGCGAGATCCTCGTGCGGAAATACGCTTTCCAGCCAGAGTTTTCCTCGCCGCCGAGCAGGCCTTGCCATTTGGGCCATTTGTATGCGTTCTGCAGCATCTCTTGGCTTGGGGGCCGGCGGCGGTCGGGAAAATCAGAAAATGGGTAACAGCAACTTCGGGGCCGTGCACTCGGCTCGCTTCGAACCCAAAACACAACAATGAAAATGCCGCAACGAACGTGTTCGAAGCACATGGCGCGAACCGCAACCGAGAACGCAGCGTTTGAGATGTTTTCAAAGGCATTGTCGGCGGAAATTCAGTTGTTTGGAAGCCACTGCAGCTAACGGTACTCACTGCCGATTTTCCCCAGCCCTTTTCCGCCTTTCATTTGTTTGTGTTAGGATTTTTGATCAAGCTATTCAAGAAATAACGTGTGAAAAACAAAAAACAAATACTGATTGTGTGTGGTGTGAGTGACAAGAGAGGGAAAATCCTCGATAAATCTAGCGCAAGCAAGAATTAAAAGAAAAGAAAAGAAAAGAAAAGTGCAAGAAAAATAAACGGAAAATGTAACTAAGCGAAAAATTTAAGAGCAATAAACGAGAACTGGGACGGAGAAAGTGAAAATGTGCTAACAATAATAACACAGCAGTAACAAAACTCAGAGAATACCTTTTGTTTTATGTGACTTGTTTTCTCTTTTTTTTTTATTTTTTGGCCACTCGCCCTGCGGCAGTCAACGCGGCTTGTATGGCTTCAAAAATAACCATAATTTGTCCTTGGCCAACGGGCAGCTATTTTTACCCACTACCCTCCCCCCAAAGACAAAGAGCAAAAGACAGACAATTGCAGCGAGATTCGCATCGAAAAGAATATATATTTAATTTAATTGAACAAGCTATCTGCTGCTGCTTTCTCAGCGCTCAGCTTTCGCTTTATCCGATTGACAGGGGAGAAATCAAGAGAAATCGAGGAGAAATCTGAGAAGAGGCAGGCGGCGGCAAGTGTCCTGAAGGTCCTGATGGATGGCCCCGTGTGACTTGTGTTTACTCTTGAATTTATTTCCTTATTGTTTTTGTTTTCCTTTTTTTTTGAAAATGTCACAACACACTGTTAGGCTGAGGGAATAAGCTAATTTGATGCGTTGCTCGGCTGTCACCGTCAACGCGATGTGCTGACGGATTTGTTTTTCATTAGACAGGCGGCACACGGCCGCTACGGTGGCCCACGCGGCGAATGCGCAATTTGACGCAACGAAATTTCCTACGGTTAATAATTGATGTGTGAATTGGATTTCCAGCCGAATGTGCCTCGGGGATAATTGTCATGTAATTTATTTAAGACAGCTCAAAAGTCTAGTTATTTCGAGGATAAATCAATAATAAAAGGGCCATAGATTTCAGTTAAGCCCTTCGAAAGAGATATTCGTTTTTGGGCTTAATTAGATTTACAGTGGGAAAAAGAAGGTGCTGATAGGAGGTTTTTAAAAACCCCGACAAATAAAAGGAAATGATTTTCCATAATGAGACAAATGTTAAGAGATTTTAATAATTGAATAAAAGGATTAAAATCCTTCGCCAATACTGTGAAGATTTTGATCATCTGAAACGAAATAAATATTTTTTATAGGATGCAAATTTGTACGAAAATAATGTTAAATACATTTTTGTGTTTCAATTAAAAGGCTTTATTTTGTTACAAATAAATAAATATATAAATTTAACATTTTATTCAATTTGTTTTATTGTTTAACAATTTTGAAGTGTATTTATTTTGTATTTATATTTTAATCCTCCCAAAAAGACATACAATTTAATTTAAGCTATAATTACCCTGCAAAGTCCCAGCAAAAATAACCAGGACAGGCAGTCAATGCATTTAGGAATCTCTTCATTACCCATTTCCTAGAAATGTAATTTTCCAGGTAAAAAGGACAAAGGAACCAAAACATGTGTATGCACATGCGGTTAATTGCTTGTCCTTACACGCAGACATTGTTCAAGTGAAACCAAATAAAAGGCATTACGTATGCGCTATGAGCACCCCAACATACGACCTCAAAAACGGGCACAATTCCGCCTGCCGAGCACGTGCTTAATAATTTTGAGTCGAGCCTGCTCCTCGCACGTACATCGTCCGTAATTAATTTATGCAATAATTTTTCATTGCTGACATAACTTGACAATTTTCCCTGGCACCCCACCAGCCACAAGAAAAAACGCAAATGTAATGGGGAAGTGTTTTAATTTTAGAATGAGTTTGTTCCTTTGGTTTAAGTCATAAACTAAAGTTGCCACACCGCCGCCCCGAAGGTCTGGGCTCTTATTGCCACTAAATTTTACGTTGGACAATTGAAAGAGTTTCCCGCTGGCGGGGGAAGTTATGATAAATGACAAAAGACAGGGCACATAAAAGGCTGAATGGTGGGGCCAAAGTTTTGAGCCGTCACGAGAGGGAAATGGCCATGAATGCCGGTCATTAGGTTAACTGACCGGGCAAGAACTTGACTAGTGTCCCTCAATTCCACTCCAGCTGGAACTCCAGGACCCACCTACCCATTGTGTGCGGCACTTTCTTTTTTGGACACTTCACTTTCGATGATTGGCGGCGCCACTCGAAGGAAACCCAGCACAAGTGGCAACAGTAGGTGGTGGCGGTGGTGGGGAGTGGCTGCGACAGCTGCGCTTTTCGTGCGACCAAGGGAAAACTCAAGGAGCAGCAGGGGCAACAATCCGGGAACTCGCTCTTGACAATTGCCATCAAGGACGGGGAAATGCCACGTTCCTATTGTACTTTTATGTTCAGACACGCAACGCGATTGAGCGGTGCTAGCGCGGGGGAGACTAATCGAAAAGGTTATTGACTAAGCCGATGGAGAAGAACTGGGAAAACCAGCGGATCTTGGATCAAGGGAATTATCCGAAAGTCACATAAATTCAAGAGTGGATGATGTGGTATTGAAGGAAATCACAATATAAGATGGCATTATATATTTTATTTATGGTTCTAAGGACTTTACAACGAAGTATTGGTTTTATTTTCACAATTAAGTTGTTACTTAATATTTTGTTAAATTTTGTAATGGTATTTTCTTCGAGTAAATATATTTTATTGCCTAACTGCGAATTAGTTCTTATTTGTTCTAGATTTTATTGATATCAAATTATTCTAAATTAAATCTAGTTGAAATATATTTTAAAAATGCCTTCAAGTTGATATAATTATGTTCACTACCTTATTCCACTTTTAATGATGGTAAACCCTCAAGACAAGTCATTCAAGATAATAGTTCTCCCTGTTATTTTTGCTCCACTGTTGTTTGCTTTCTCTTATTTCATTCCGTACGTCATTGATTGCTGTCTGCTTTGAATTTTTATGAATTTCGGCACCGGCTCTGGTTCTGCTTCTGTGAAGCTTTTGTTCCCAAAAGCCCCGCACCTGCCCACTTCCCTTTTGGGTTATTGTTTTCGGGGACTTGCGGCACTAAATGTCAAGTGCACGTGCTGTGTTCAAAAGCAGCTTTTCCTGACCGCTGTCGAACACTTGCCCCGACGTTTTCCACTCCCCGTTGGCAACGTGACGTATGAGTGATACAAGCACATATTAACTATTGGCGCGAGGGCGGTGTGTGCGAGTGTGTGTGCTATGGGGGTGCTTATTAAATATTGCGCATTCGGGGCATGTGTCAAAGCAAAACTTTACGAGGCATTCGCCGCGGGCCCAATTGTCGAAAAATGATTTCGCGATTCGGCAGCTGCTAGCTTTCATAACTAACAATAAACTAACTGCAATCAATCAAAATCAACGTCGGATTTTACAGTCGCAGCCATCTCTCTCCCACTCTCTCTATCTCAGAAGCAATATAAATCACAATAATTTTAAATGCTTTAACTCAACGAACGCCAAAAGGCCAAGCTGTGGAAATACTGGAGCCAAAAATAATTACAATTTGAGGAATCGAGCGAGTCCCGGAGTGAAGCTGAGTGAGTATGAAAAAGCTGCTGACCTACCCAATGTGTTGTTTCTCAACCCCAATCCGGATCCCAATTCCAATCCCAGTACCCATCCACAGACCAAACAAAAACTGAAACAGAACAAAAAGCCAAACCAATGCAAAGTCATGCATAATGCAAATGCAAATGCAAGTCAAGGATAGTTTTTGGCAGAACTCTGTCCCTCGTTCGGGGCAAAAAGGCGAAGTTGAGGTTGAGCCTGGCGTCGGCCTGACTTGTTCCTTGACTTGTTCTGCACTTGGCACAGTTTTGATGCACTTTCAATGGAGCTTATAAAAATATGACAAAAAATTTGTTTGACGGATTTTATTTGAGTTGAGAAATTGGGAAGAGATATTGTTACTCCTACTTTTTTAAGCGTTTCTTTAATATTTACTATGAGTAAGCAGTTGTCGAACTAAAACAAAACTTGACAGTTACTTTTTCATAATTTTGTTATATTTAATATTTTAAATATACAAATATTTGTGGCAATAATAAGCACACACTGTTACGTTTACCGCTTACGAAATTAATTTGGAGAAGAGATTTCTCTTGTTAAATCAAAACAACATAAAATGAACAGACGAAATAAAAACGTAATAAACTTTGTTGAAAAAACACATTAGAAATAAACCGCGAAGCCCACTAGAAATCATCAACAAATCTGCTGTTTTCATTTTTCTTATTTTTTTTTCCTGTATACACAATTTTGGTTAAGCACCTTTACGTTTTCCGTATTAGCCAATTTTAAAGAATAACAAACTAGTAGAACAAAACAGACCGAAATGAATGTTCCGGCTAATTAAGTATAATGAAAGATTTTCCACCTAAACAAATAAAAAATCCTGTTTGAGGAATGGATGTAGAGGAGGGAAACTACACTTCTTCGTGGGAAAGGGAATGGCTCCTGAAAGTGTTTTTAATTTTCAATTTACTTTCTTTGATTTGCTTCTAGCGCGGTATGTAAAATAGCAAAAACGGAACACGTTGCAGTAAAACCATTTCTTTGTATACTATACCCTGGAGTGATCATTCTCTTATGGGTATATTTAGGAAAATTCATATACAATAAATATAATAAAAAGTAGTTTATTAAATGACTTTAAAGAGTTGTCGTTAACACATGTACAAATTGTTCAAGCTATGGAAATTTATTCTGTTTTATGTGATAGGGAATTCAGCTGTCCATCATCCCATATTGAGTGATGTTTGCCTTACTGCGGTTCGGTTTCTGTTTTTGTTTATTTTTGCGCAATGTTCCAATTAGGAATTTTGCGCATCTCTGTAATTCGCGCCTTGCACTCCGTCTCGCCTAGCTCGCTGCTTAATTACCAACACAAATTTATTAGCAGACGCTGAATCATTTTTCAAATCTGGACGACAAACGAGAAATAAATGAAAGTTGCTGCCCTGCCCGCCCTCTGCTGCCGTTAATCACCTGCAAAACCCTGAAAACTGAGGCTGCGAAAGCTGGCAGAAATTTGCTGCTGCTGCTGCTGCTGGGTCTTGGCCCTTTGAACTTTTGCACTCTCGAACAAAAGCGCAGAAAAGTTTTTACCTTCTCGCCTTCACCCGCCCCCGCCCCCAAGAGTTTTCCATTTTCTTCTTCTGCTCTTTTCATTATGCATGTGAGCACCAAGGAGGCCTCTGTTTGATTTATTGTACTGCCTGGCGGTCCTGTCGGAGCAACTTTTGATTTTTCATTGTGATTATTTTATGATAGTTTAAGCGCAGACTTCGCAGTCTTGCACACACACAACAAAAACCGAAAACTTTTCGGCACACAAAAACCCGCATCTGCGAAATGAAATCGGAATGTTCTGAACGTTCGAGCGTTGAGTGTTGAGTGTTGAGCGCTGAATGCGAATGGCAGTGAGTGCCGAGCAAATGCATTGAAATTTGTAAAGCTGTCAATGCAAGAATGAATGGGTGCACAAATATATATGGCGATATATATGCTCAGACTCAATAGCAGTTGAATGGAGAGTTCTTAAAATGTTTTCCCATACATATACACACACTTTTTTTCGCCCAATTTCAATTGATAAATCGTTTCCGTTTGCCATCGCACAAGTTGTACAATCATTTTTCCCTTCTGCTCTCCATCGAATATGGGGAATTTCAAGAATATTACTTATCTGGAGCAGCCACAAATTGAATACATTTTCATAGACTCGATGCGGCCCCGCTGAGTGGTACTACGCTACATGGGCATATTACGTATTCGCATATTACGCATACTCCTCGCTGTCATCGTCACACTGCAAAATTTTCGCTGATGCCGCTTTTGATGGTAATGAGAGCACGTGGTCTGGCACATTCGCAATTACACATTTAAGCCGTGTGTCATGCATATTGAGAGGCTCATTAAAATATAGAGTGCGGACAGGAAACAGGAAACTATCTGAGATCAAAATAGGGGGAAAGGGTGCTCTTGCGGCCATCAAGGTCCTCTCCGTCTATGAATCTATTTATATTTAAACTAATGACTCTTGCCTGAGAGTTCAAAATATAACTTTTCTTTACCTTTGCTTGCCTTCTCATCAGCTCGGGTGATTAAGTTGGCGCCTGTGGGGCTCCTATGTTAGCATCGTTATTTCTCGTCGTCCTCCAAGGACACGCGTCTAGTACTTGAAAACGATATCAACAACAATGGGGCGTTGCATACATTTCGGGGCATATTTCATGAGCTGTTAATTTCGCTCGCCGGAAAAGTCATGTGTGGATGTGTGGATGTGTGGATGGGCGGGTGAAAAGCGCCTTTTAATTGAAAATTCACACGAACTGAAAGGGGCGGAGACGGCGGCGTTTAAATATTTTGCTTTCATTCTTCCGCTTTTTTGGTAAAGCGACCAACAATAGAGGCGCCGCCTAAGTGCGCGTAGATTGTCCATGCAAATGCCAACGGCAATGTAACATAGAAAAGCGGGGAGAAGGAAAAAGAGAAATCCACGAAGACAGAGCCGGAAAAGCTGGAAAAGCAGGTTAACAAGTTGAAGCTGTTTGCTGACGTCCCAAAGTCTCGCCTCGCTCACCCTGGAAATTATGTGCGAAAAATATTTCTCACAGCAGGAAACATTTTTACAAGCAGCAGTGTTGCCAAATGTAACTTACAGTAGCTTTAATTTAGGAATTTAATAGGTTTCTTGAATGAGAAATTAAAAAGTTTAAAATAAATCGTAAATTATTTAAATAATTGAAAGTCAGAGGAAAGATTTATTAGATATTTTAAATATCTTAGAAAGGTTTATGTTATAAATAAAGAAAAGTAATTTCAAAACAAAAGTACTAAATGAATAAGACAAATTATCTACAATTTTGTTTAAAATTAAATTGTTATTATGTTTCGAAGTCGACTTCTTTTCTCAAGCTACAATTTTAAATACTTTACAGTAGGTTAGTCCAGTTGCAAAATTTAAATAAAAAAATGTTTCTGTTAAGGCAATATGGCAATAAAAAAAGGTTTATACAATTATCTATGGACATAAATTATAAAATAATCATTTACTCATTTTTAACCATAGCTTCCTTGGACCTATCTAAATGTTCATGATTTATTTGCTATACATAGGCAACTTTTAAGTATTAAGCAACCAACGCGTTGGCAACACTGTTGCTTAGAAAATGGGAAATGCTAAGTGGGAGTTGGATGTGACCCTCCATTAAGTGGGCCAAACGTGAGCTTAGGCGGCACTCGAGTAAGCAGCAGGCCAGGACGAAATTAGACGAGTTAGCAGTGCCTCCTCTTGCACATTGGCCCACGGTAAACATATCTCCTGAGTGGAAGCTGTTTCCACATTCACTTTCCAGGCCCACTCCGCAACCGGCTACTCATGTCAAAAGCCTGCTGCCTAAATGGGCCACTTGCATTGCCGGCGACCGAAAAGGCTCATGATGAGCTCTAAGAGAAGGTGAAAATGCTCACCTTGAGGCTGTGACTCCAACCAAAATATCACCGGAAAGGCAGGTGTTGTGCAACGTGCAATTCCACGCGGAAAACTTAAATGCGAAATCCAACAAATGAAGCAGTAATTAAATGAACAAAAAAAAAAAACACAAATCATTTTGCTTGCCATTTCATGGATTTCCATTTCCACTTGTTTTCGAATAATTTATTGCACTTCAGCAAACGGAAATGAAGCCATTTGGGTTGCAATTATTTTTTTAAACTAGATTTTAGATTGTAAAATCGATTTTGTAGAATCTATTCAATTAAATGGCAAAGTAATTAAGTTTTTGATTGCGCCAAACATGTTTTAATTGTAATTTATTATGATATATTGCTGGAAACAAATTAATTTTCGATTTGACATATGCATTTTTGTGGTAAGCTTGGTTCTAGTAATAGTATTTAATTGGTAAATTGTACATTTATTTGTGGTATACTTAATATTATGGTTGCAATTTATTAAGTCTAAATAAATCAGAAAATAAATAACCATCCCCTTTTAAACTTTAAAGTTAAATTTAAATGGTATTTTAGAGTTTCGTAAACATTAAGGAACTTAAGCAGAGCCTCTTTCTTATACATTTTTAGAAGAGTCAAGACTTTTACACAATATCTAGGTAACCTTTTATTTTAGTTATTAAAAATGTCTACACCCTCTGATAGAAACCTCTGAATTTTCTTTTTTACCTTCCCATGTCTTGGCATCCTTTAAAATCCTAGGTATATACGCGTGTCACGGGTTTTATTTGGTCAACCTTTTATTTTCTTATTTTTTGTGCCCACCCCCTGCCCTTGGAGGAATCAAATGTCAGCGTGGCAGGAGGAGGATTTTCCGGCACTGGACGTGGCCCTGTGGCTGTTGCTGTCGTCGTTGTCGGACACCTCGTGGCTTTGGCCTCGGAGCTCGGGTCTTGGATGTGTCATTAATTGCCTGGCCGCCATTTTGGCTGTGCGGCTATCCGGTGCTGTCCGTTGCCCATGGCCAGTAACCCGTAAATCGTTACCCGTAACCCGCAATCCGCAACCGTATCCGTGTCGCCTGCAGGCCAGACTCTAGTTAAACAAATCAACGCTTTCATGGCCACTAATGCAATCGGGCCGCAATAATTTTAACGCTGAGCGTACTAGCAATTTGTCATTTTCCAATCCATGGGATAGTGGGGGAAACGGGAAACGGCGGCTGGTAGTCAGCTCGAAGCTTTGGCATTTTCATTTCCATTTTTATGCGCTTGTCATCGTCGGAATGGAATGGCATGGGCATGGGGTCGGGGTTGGTGTTGTGATGGGATAGGATGGTATGGGTGGGCTTAAGTGCTGCCATTTGCAGCTAGAAGCGCCTTAGTTGCCTTAGTCTCATTTGAGATACTCACAGACACACACACACACGTACAAACGGTCGCTCATATGTGTTGGTTACAATATATATGGGTATATGGGTGTGCGGACACACGTTGAGATGCTTTTTAGTTGATGGGATTGCTTTAGTTTCTCCTTGGTTGTTCCTTGCTCCGCCTGCCCTCTGCCTTCTGCCTGCTGCTCAGCACTTAAATGTGCCCAGAAGGTTGCAGATTTCAGGAGATAAATAAATTGTCAAAGACACGCATTTTTACTGTGGCTAAATAACAGCGTAAACTTTAAGAAAAATCCAAACAAAGTGTTCGATCTTTTAAGTCATTTTACACAACTTTTAACCTATATCAGGACATTCTTTGCAATCGTGTAGAAGGTATCGATATATATTTGTTACTCTTAGTCATCTAAGTAAAGTCCGTTAAATGAAGTATAACTCCAAGTCATTGATATTACTAACAAGACACCAGCCAGAGGCTGTGTTATCCTAGCACTACTGATGCAAATGAATCACTTCCTCTTTGTGGTGTCCAAGTCAATTGGCATACAATTATGTCCAAACCGATAAAACACAGAAAATCAATTTAATTTCCCCCAGAAGCAGCAAAGGCAAAGCAAAGCAACGTCAAGTCAAAGTTATTTTCTCTGGTCGTGTCCTGTCTTTTGGGTTGTGTGGTCAGCCAAGCGTTCAATAGATAACACAGTGACATATATAACACATATAGCAGACAGACACTCTCACACAAAGCTCATACATACATACCAAGCACACACGCACACTCACTTAACATCCATTAAACACTTCATAAAATGGTCATTTCTTGTTTCTTTCGCTTCTGGCCTTTCCGTTGTCTCTCTGCCCGTTTTTGTTTCGTTTATTTTGTCATTTTATTGCGGCATACTTTCAGGCGATGTTGCCCTTTTTTGTGTGCGGTTGGGTCTGCGACCCTTCTCCGCACTCAATCACTCGGTTTTTGGTGGGAAATTTTTGGTAGTTGGGCCGCTCAACATCAGTCAATAAATCGATTTCGCCTGTATTATTTATAATGACTGCGGCACGCAGTTAGTTAGTTAGCGGCCAAGAAGCAAAACCCCTTTGGGAGTCTCTCCATCGTCCCAAACCAACTGCCAGCTTTGTCTATCGCTTCAATCAGTGTTTTTTGGTATTTTCGTGGTGCCTTGTTTGCCGCTGCTCGTTAATTGTTTTGCCTTGACTGATTACTTTTATTGATTGCGACTGCGGTGGAAAGCACGACCAAATCACAAAAAGAAAAACAATCGAAACATTTACGCAGTTAATGTTGGCCTTACTTTGGCTAGTAGAGACGTCAAATAAATCAATTTAAAAATAGTTAAAGCCTTCTTAGGTTCTTTCAAACGAGGAGTATCTAATTGGTATGTGCCTTAAAAAGAATTTTGAATAAACAACTATCTATTGTATTAGAGTTTGAATAATTATATTACAAATTATTTTTGTTTTTTCTTTAACCTCCGTTCGGTATTATAAATTAACTCATAAGTATCCCTATTAAGAGAGGCACTACTATGGCACCAATGGCCATAACCACGTACACTTTCGGCAAACCCATCGTGTTAGCCCCTCAGCATACTGTACTATTCCAACGAAAACCTTATCAAACTAAAAAATTCTGTCCTTCCCCCTCAAAACCATACCCACCGCAGACTTGGCCGAGATTCTTCGATGATTAAGTCCATCCTTGATTAAGTCCATCACTTGTTGCGCGAACGGGTTTAAAGCCGCGGACAGACTGAGGCTGCTGCGGCGAGGCGACTCTATTTATAGGTGCGAGAGATGGATATTGATATAGACCGAAACTAATAATTGGTTATAAACGCTTCTAGCTCCTTTTCTACTTTGTTTATTTCTAAAGCCTAGGCTTCATTTAAATATCTCGTAAATATTATTTACCTGTCTTCAGGTTTGCAAATAAAAATACATACAAAATTATAATTAATAAAATAAATTGCTAGATAGTTTGTGACATAAATATTTTGTAAGCTCTGTTTATTTTTGCGGTTTGCAGACTACGAAATAAATTGACTTGTCCTAATAAGTTTCACAATTTATTCAATATTTCTCATACGCACACATGTTTTTCTGTTTATCTTCACCTTTGGCAGCCATCTGGCTTGGCAAATTGTATTCTGTTTTATCCGTAAATATTTGCGAGGACTGCCCGAGTTGCCTTGTTTTCCTACCATTTTAAATCGTTTCAACTCGGCCGAAACTCAATTAGAGTTTGTTGTGATTCCATTTTGGAAGCCAGGCTAAAAATTCGTCTATAACAAATTTTATCCTTCCTTGCGGTTCGCTGGTGCCTTTGGTGTTGGCTTTTCGATTTCAAGGCTCTTGACGCTCTTTGTGGAGCACTTTGCCAGTTTTGTTTGGTAATGGGAAAAGTTTGGCATTTCTTTTTCGGCAGCTCTGCTGCTCAGCTCATAAGTTGTTTGGCCATAGTTCGGTTTTCGAGCGTGTGAAATTTCGGTAATTGGCTAACAGGAAAGCTTGAGTTGCGGCTCTCTAGGACCTGTTGTCGATGATGTGTAGACAATTGGCCGGGAATTTAAATGGGTTCTGCAGTGCCCCTTCTGGATCCGCATCCTGGATCCCTTCTGCGGTCGAGAGAGAGAGAGAGTCATACATTATGTATGACATGATTGGCGTATTTGCGGCGGCATCAAATGGGATTACGGCCTTGAACTTTTTGCACCCCACCGCCCTTTTTCATCCCCACCCACACACATATGGCCACCGTATATTGCCTTCACTGTGCTTGTCATTGATTTATTGGCTTTCAGCCCTCAGTCTCCGTCTCTGTCTGTCCCGTCCCCCAAAGCCCAAGCCCAAGACCAAGTCCACGTCATGTGTGTGGGTGTGGGTACGGGGGGCAGAAATTTCATTTAAACTTGTTCTTGGTATATTACTTTAATCTAACGGCTCCCGCTCCGCACATTGTTTTAAAAGCCCGAGACAAGTTGTAGGCCGCAAACGCCTACTTTTGCATAATTAAACAGCGGCAGGACAGGTGCGAATGGGAGCAAAAAAAGCAACGGAGGCGGCGACAGCAAAACTTTTCTGCCATGACACACTTTCCGTTACGACACTAAGCGCCTTTTGGTCCTTTAATTATGCAGTTGACAGGCCAAAGCCCACACTGCTCCTGGGAGGCTCCATACTCCTCCACACTCCACTCCCCCATTAATGCCCAACAAATTGCCAGCGATTGACATAATTTATGTCAAACACAAATCGGGACCTCTCCGTGTGTCCTTGTCCCATCTCTCCCGAGGGATCAATAAAAATGCCCAACAGGGATGAAATACTAGACCTGACAGCCAAATGGACAAGGCCAAAATCCCAATTCCCCTTAACACGAAGCAGACAAAAAAAAAAAAAAAATGGAAGAAAACAAAAGGATTTTCGGCGACCCCACGCAATGTCCAATCATCTATGTAAAGTTCCCCCCAAAGTGCATTGGGCAGGAGATTAGGCGCCAGTGTCCTTCGGGCCACTCGTTTCAGCATTGATCGATCTGCTGTAAAAGGAAGAAGAATACATTTACAAATATATAAAATGCTTGTGTCAAGTGCTGACAATCAATTTCGCTTTGATTTCACCAACCGAACGAATGAGTTTGTTCATCAATTTGGTTTGATTTGAGTGAACCAAATAGAAAATCGCTGCCGTTGACACAGATGAAATACAAATGCAGATATTGAGTGGAAATATTCGGCAACAATTTTATCAAATCAAAAAATACATACTCATTCATGTTTACATCTCGAAAATGTCATGGAAATTTGATTGATTGGTTTGTAATTTTAAGCTAGTAAAACTGCTTTTTACTAAGGAAAAATGACTTTGAATGGAGGCATATAAAAGATTCGATACTTTAAAATATGATTTTTATATCTGAAAATACCATAAATATTTTCCCACCTAAATTCAAGTTTCAATTATGAATATTCAATTATAAAAATATTCTTTTATATTTCTATCTATTTCCATTTTAATTATTACTTGCATGGAATTTAATTCTTAAATATTTTTATAACTACAAATAACATAAACTTGCAAAATAATAAATGCAAAGAAATATTTATTTACTTAATTCTTAGTACTCTTTTTAGTCTCTAATAAAAGGACTATAAATTAACGAATTACCACAGAATGCAAATTTATAATTCGTAAATCATTTTTCATCACTTTAAATGAATGATTACTTCTTTTGTTTGCCTTTAAATGTTGCAATTGAACAAATTTCTCGGGTATACAATTTCGAACAATGCTGGAAAGCGAAAAACGATGGACAAATTCCGATAAGATCACATTTCATTGTCCTGGCAAGTCCGCCTGGCCGTATTTCATGCGCGGCGACACCAAATGAAATGAATGAAGAAGGCACCGTCGAGCCGACGTCATCGTCCATCACCCATCAGAGTCCGTTCGTTCCATCACTCCACATCAAATCCCGTCACTATATAGTAGTCCGCCTCCTCGTCCTTCGTGCTTCGTCCTGTCGCTTAAAGCAATGAACTTTAAGTAATTTGCTTTTACTGCCTGACAAGTGACGAGTAAAACAAAATGCGGCGTTTACTCTCCTATTTTTTATTTCCAGCTGCAGGACGCAGCTCTGCTTCTCCTTGTCCATGTCCCTCCTGGTCCTGGCTGATGCGATGGGCGGTGGCATGTTATCAAAATCAATTTTCGGGGTCCAGGCATTAAGGGGCGAACGGGAGACGGCCAGCTCGGTTTTGTCGCCTATTTTGGTGCTCTATTTTTGAGTCTGCATCTTTCCACGGCCAACTGACTGCTGTGCTATGCTGTGCTGTGCTGTGCCATTTTATTGTGCAATGTTCCGGAAGGCTGCTTTGTTTCAGCAAAATGCGCTATAAACAAGAGCAGCGTATAAAAAGTGTTTTCACCATTTACTAGATACATATCTCGGCGAACCCTCTTACTTACATACAATGTTTGTCAGATGATTGAGTTGGCCCAGCTGCAATTTATGCTCCGGCTCCTGCTGCTGCTCCTGCTCCTGCTTCTCCTGCCCTTGATTGCCTGGCTAAGGGCTTTGGCTACTTTTCAAGCTTTTTGGACTGGGGCTGCTGGGCTGTAAGTGCTGGATTAGCTTGGGATCTGCTTAGAAATGAAGGGGTTTCTGTTGGCTGAAATAAATGGTCAAAAGAGATGATATACTTAGATGTAAGCCACCACAGATATTGGTTGGTCTTTGGGCAAAGTATGGCTAGGCGAATTCATACGAAAGAGCTCTTGAAATATTGCAATACTTTACCCTAAAGCTTAAGTCCTTTTAAATCATAATTTCTTTCGATACTCCCACCACTTTCTTAGGCCACAAGAATTTCATTTCATTAAATTTCAAAGCTAAAATAAATAAAAGTCATTTCTATAAATATCACTAGAAGTGGCCTCTTTGAAATGATGTCCTTCTTCTCTCCCTCCTCCTTTCTGCTCCTGTTTACGTTTACCTGATTAAATGACCGCAAAAAATAAGAGCTTATCAGGGAAATTCCTCGTCACATTTTCCCCGCTCCTTTTGGCCTCTTATCTGTCCCTATTCCTCTTCCAATTTAAACAAACTGTCAGGTGGAGAAGAGATACAGACGCAGAACCTCGCATTAGAGATTGTTTTCTGTAAGCTGCTTATTACAGCTCAAAAAATTCGCCTGGCCTAAAATCTTGAAAAGTCGCAAAATTGTCAAATATTTTTGGAAAAATAAATGAAATAGAATTTTGCCTTCCCTTACCAAGCCAACATTTTGTTATTGCGACGTCCCAGAATGCACAATAGAATTTCACGTATGTAGGTATACGTATAGTACAAAAATATATACCTATATAGAAATGTATAAAAACCGGCAACGTCCGAGGTGAGCTCGTAACATTGTTTTAGAATGGCGAACGCCTTTCTTATTTGGGTCGAAAAGCACTCAGACAGGGGCCCCGGAAAGGTGGAGTGATTCCAAGAGGTGCCCTCTTCGCCGCCAAAGGAATGCCACGTCCACACATCCCCACATCCACAGTGGGTTGTAAGAGAGAGGGGATGTGCGTGGATGTGTGTGTTAGCCAGGTGACAGAGTAAGCGCCTTAAGCTGCCTGAGAGAGCACAAACACTCAGACAGAGAGACCCCCGAGAAGAAGAGCAGTTTTTACATGAATGGGGAAAAAGAAACCCACAAAGACACGCGTATCCATCCATACACCATAGAAGCAGACATTATGTAAGTGAGTGCATGTGTGCACTTAGAGAAATATTAAATGATTAATTGAAGGAACTAGAAAAAAGCATTGCCTCACTAATGAAACTAAAATAAATGTGGTAAATGTGGTTTAGGATTTTAGATTTTATTTCCTTACAAGAACAATGCAATGCAATGCCATATTTTAATTTTTATTACCTATATGTACAAGGATAAGTGCTTTTTAATTATGGATTTTTGTATATGTTTAATTTTATTATGTTTTTATTTAAGTATTCACCTTTCCCCTCAGTGTATCCTCTCTCCCGCATATATTGTACTCTAGTTCCGATCTCTGGCCATCTTCTGCACTCTTGACATCCTTGGCCGCAGTAACCTAAATTTAAAACTTTTCCCCTTACTATATATATATATATGTATGTGAGTCGGAAAGTTTCCACTAAATTAAATTTTCTGTGGGCTCAAGTGAATAGGGGACGGGGCAATAAGAGTATTCCTGCTCTGCTTTTCCCAGCTTCTGTACTTAATTTCCACTTCCGTGGCAGATTGTCTGGCAAATTGAGTAATTTAAATAAAGCGCTGCACAAATGCGCCCGGACAGCCTCCACTCGCCGGTATTCCCTTAACAATGTGCTGGCCATGTTAGAGGCACGTCAACAGCCGATGCAGCTGCAACAGCAGCTGCAACTGTAGCAGATACACAGATACATTCCAAAGGATAGCAGATGGCAGATGGCAGATAGCAGGACACAGCACACAGCAGTGCACTTGTGCTGACGTTTGGTTATTTGATACAATTTGCCATCCGGACGCTGCTCAATTTTCGGGGCAGTCAACTGTGCAACGTGTCGTTGGCAAGCCGCAGAGCCAGAGCCAGAGCCAAAGCCAAAGCCAGACACAGCTAGGAAAACAATTTCCAAATGCATATCTGCAGCTATCCGTGTTGCCTGCATCTGAAAGTCTCTCTTTTGCGGTGGCAATAAATTTGCATATCTCCGGATCACGACACAGTAACTGCCACTGCTGCAGTTAACATCAACATCGAGGAGAGCTCAAAGTGAGCACAACGTACGTCGGTATATATTCCAAAACAAAGTGTAAAGTATATATATATAAAAAAAGCTAAATAATAAAAAAGCCTGCGAAAAGGACAAGTAAATTTTCGCTCTGTCCGCCTCCTCGAGGAGGCTTCATCAAATTTTCATGCGTTGGGAAAATTGTTACTTTGCCCCCTCTTGGATTCCACAATTTTGCATTTTTATTTTTGTTTATTGCCTTGCCGTGTCCGTTTATGCGCATAATTTATGCATAAATTTCAATTACCTTGAGCTCCAAAGTATGCCACGCAAATTTACACAGCTTGGGACTCGCTTTAATTCACTTACTCTTGAGAGGGCGCAGGAAGCACCAAAATATTGTCATAGTCATGCTAAAAGAAGCAGTCCTCCGGGGGAAACCCTCTGCCAATACTTGTTTGATTTATAATCTATGGTTATTTGTAGGGAAATTCGGAACAAACAGGAGACTTTCTACGATTTAGCACAAAGAAATTCCCACGACTTGCGAAATTGGGAAAGCATGCTTTTTACTTACAAAAACATGATATATTTATCATAAATTAATCCCCTACTCCATCCTGTACTTGTTTAATATGTTCTTGTGCCTTAAATCGCTTTAAAAATACTTTTCCGTCCCATATATAACCAAAATTCTCTATAAGATTACCACATTTTAAGCGCGTCGTAATCTTTTAATGGATTTAAACCAGCAACTGCCGTTTTATTTCAATTATTTTGGTTTTAATAACAATTATGGTTACTCTTATCGTGTGATCCATTAAATTTAATGCTCCACCATAATGCTCCACAACAGCAACAAAAAAATTCCAAATATCCACGGATGGCCCCAAGTCAAATTTTGGAACATCGCATATTTGCACTCCTCTCCTCAGCCTCCGCCTACGATGACCCACCAGTCATGTCCATATCTCTGGGTGAGAAAAACAAAATGAAGATAAAATTGAATGAAATTTGAAATTCAAAGCACGTAAAATGTGCCACGCGTCGTTGTTGGCACGCAGATACGCGTATGTCTGTAATTTATATGGGCAAATATTTGCGTGCCCCAATCGCGCGATGGCCGGATGAGGGTGACTCGCAAACAGCTGCAGTTTGCCAGGAGCCAGAAGCCAGGAACCCTGGACTCATTACAACTTCATTCAAATGTCGGGTCCCGTCCCAATTTGTGTGGAAAATGTTGCACACTTGGCGAAATTTTCATCCTCTAGGGAGATGGGACTCACTTTATTTGATTAACACGCGAGAACGGACAAGGACTTAATCGAATTGCAGGACCTTCGAATAACTGGGCTCTGTGTATTTGTGTGTGCAAGTAGGCAGCAGCTGCAGCTTAACGCAATCATTAAAATTTTATTGATGACCAGAAGCATTGCAATGACAAAGTTAATGGAAATCCAACCGAAAGGCGGCGTGGAAAATATGCAAAGTGACAAAGCGAAAGCAAAATCCGCCGCTAATTCTGGATAATTAATTTTGTTTGGTTGTACACCTAGAGAAATTGTGAAAATAAATAGGTTAAGAGTTACATTAAAATATACAATAATATAAATAATATTACAAGGTATATTTCAGAGTTAAAAGAGACAACAAAACAGAGATATAGAAACAATTTCTACCCTCAGAATAATTTTGAATATTCTTAGACTTCTTCTATTCTTATTAAAATATTTAATATTTTTCCAAGGTATTAAAGCTAGTAAAAATATTTGATTCTATTACACTCCGATTTAAGTTCGATTTTCTCCTTGTCCAGTCCATCTGCTGCTTGCCCCACTCGCATTGGCATTAATGAATTTTCACAGCCCTGTAATTAGATTGTGCTAAGGCGAAAATGGCCAAGAAAACGAAGCTGACAGCGGACAGCGGGCGAAAAAGTTGGGCTAAAAATAAAAATTCACACACAAATAGATAGGTCTGGGTCGCTGGCATTATGCAAACGCTGCAAAAGCCAAAGAAGATTACCAAGTTGAGGAGAAGAAGAAGCCGGAGCCAGGACTCTCCTGCCTGGGAGTACGTTAATGAGTGTCATTACCACGCCGGCCAGCAACAACTTTTGGCCTGACCTCAGCGGGGCTTCCATCTGTCCGCCCACTCCTCCTCTCATTAGCCAGCTCAGCTTGTTCGCCAAGATATCTTTGTCAGAGTTGGCCAAGAGCCATTAAGGACACGACCTGGCAGACAGATCCAAAGGCCACCACATATGTGGCCAAGGATGGGCTGTCATAAATCCGGCTGTGGCTGGCCAGCATCAATCCATCAGTGGCCACTCGAGTCACACTTTATCTAAACATAAATATACGAATATATATATATATCACGGGGAGAATGCTAATGACTAATGGGTGACAATCAGGGCCAAGTTAAGGTCCTTTAGCCATAAGCTCATTGAGCCGTAACATAATATTTATAAGCTGCAAATGTTATGGCAAAATATGCAAGTCAAGTGTGTGGGAGAGCGGTGCGAAAGCACTTCAAGTTGGGCTAGGACCTGCCCAGTAGCCAAGGAGTCGGCTTAAACTGGCCCGGGGGCCAGTTGGGAGTGTCGTAAATATAAACAGGCTCATCACTTGAGCAGTTCCCTCTACCAGGCACTCAATCTCCATAGCCATCTCCATCGGAATCTCGGTTTCTGTTTGCGTTTGGTCTAAGCTTTTAGTTCTCCATAATTTGATATTCATGCGTGTCGTGTGTCGTCATCGATGCCAATCCTGTTTAAATCCCAGCTTTGCTCTCCTAATCGAGTTATTTTTATTTTTTGTTTTTTCTTTCAGGCGACGGGCAAAGGCTAAGGAAAAAAAAGGTAAGTCCCGACCATCTGATGTCTATTGTGATCGAAAGGAAGTCCCTTGTGGGTCAAAAAGCCAGCGGACCAAGGCAGATAAACCATTTGCATATTTAACCCGCCTAGCGAATGTTTCTGTTTTTGCCAACCCGACAAGGGCGTGCATAAATATGTATATAAACTGACATCATTTTTCAACGTCAATCTGCATTTGGCATATGGCTATGAGATCAAGGTCTATATAATTTATTCTTCGATGCTGTGAGTTTAAATTAATCTATATGAAGCTTGAAAAGGAATTATTTTGATATAATTTAAAAATTGATTGGTTCAAGTTCAAGTTATATAAAATATACATTTTTCACTAAAATATCTTTAAGGCTAAGCCTAAGCATTCAATAACCTGAACTTGAGCCTGTCGTGTCTCTAATTTCACACATCAATTTATTTATAGTTTGCCGTTCGTCGGAGTTCTGTAATAGAATGACTTCGCCACATAAATAGATTATATTTTTTTTTTATATAGTGCGTGCATAGAAAATCGATAAGGGGGTATGGAAATATACAGGATACACCCCTACAACATCCTGACTGTGTGGTCAAACGTATTAGCTGCTGACCGCATATCTTGTGTGCCCCTTTGCTGTGTGTTTGCTATTGATAATTAAAAGAGAATATCGTAAATTAACATTGCCTTGCATGTGATTAATTGTTCCCCGTTGTGGCAATATTTACTTAGACCCCACCTGGGAGCAGTCAATTATGATTTATGGGCCCCGGCAGGTGATGAGATTTACCCACCCAAAAGCGATTTCCGTTTCGGCAAACACACCAATCGGCAAATTGACTCGGAAATCATAATTAACAAAGACTTGTGTGTCGGGTCGAACAAAAGTGCAACAATGCCTGCCAATCCGTTATTTGCACAATCATTTCCCTTTAAGCCCACCAGCAGAAGGTTTTAATTGTTTATTGTGGCAGTTCCCGGCCTTTTGGCACTATTATTGACTGTCACAATTGACAGCTTTATCGACGCATATTTGTGTGAATTTCCTGCGAATTTAATTTTATTAATCACAGCCGGAATTCAATTCATTGTTGTTTGTTGAAAATGTAATTGTATAACAAATGGTATAATAAGTCTGGTTGGTTTTAATTGGTATCACTTGCAAGGTTTCGATTTAATTAAAAATTATTATTGCAATAAAAGTTATCTGAATACAACATTTACTGTGATTAAATACAAATTTGGTATTGTGAATTCGACAATAAATGTAAATTAAAACTTGCTTTATTATTGTGTATCAAAAAGGTAATAATTGTATTATAATTAAAACAGAAATCAATATTCTTTTATATGTATTATAGACTATTATTTGATCCTATATAAACCAACTAAGGAACTTTCCCATTTTAAAGTCTAATATTAGCCTAAACATTAGCTCTTAAATAAATACAAAAATCAAAGAATATCTGAAATCTAATTTTAGTACATAAAACCGCAGTAACCCAACTTTTAGTTAGCTTTGGTTTTAATTACAAATATGCCTCCCAAGGCTAATAGCTAGGGGCTGTTATATCGTAAGAGCTCTAGCGCTGCGGCATCAATTTCTCTGGAACATTAAACTACAGATTGCGCCCTCAGCTCTGTGCTTCTACTCTCTGGCAAATGATTAAAGCTGACGCATTAAATGAAATAATTATTTCTGCATTAAACTCCAGTGCCTGACGGTTTAACGACACAATTTTCTGTTTAAAGCTGGCATAAAGAAATGGTTGGCAGGATGGAAGAAGGCGAAAGCCACTTTGCTGGGCGTGGCCATAAAATGAAACCGACAGTCGTGGAAAAACGAGAAACGACGTCGACTTTTGGTTTTCCAAGGGTATCCGGGATTCCCCTTCTTCCTGCCCCCTGCCACCGCCGCTGGCTGGTGTTAATTTTCCGCGGCAACAGTTCAGCGCAAGAGCTAAATAAGTTATGTCATTTTGGGGCGCATTTCATTTTACTCGGTTGCCATAGAAATTTAATAAAGCAGCGTCGAGAATTATTAGCATATTTAAGGGGCCAAGGAAGCCCTGTATAAACATGAAAGCCGGCGGCAGGAGCCGGAGTGCCAGTGCCAAGGATCATGGCTCCAGTTCAAGTTCTCTAGCCGGATTGCAGCTCATGTGGGAGCTCCGGAGGAGCACAGCAGCGAGCGGTTAATAAAATGTGGCGACCGAGAACTCCTAACTGTCCTAAAATATGCACATCGCCTCAGCTGGAAACTCAAGGCAAAGCCGGTGTTTTTCTTTCTCCTGACCCGTGAGAAAATCCCCTGCACTTTCCCGCCTGCATTAGCAATGGAAATGCGCACAAATTGAATTGATGAATGGGAAGTATCATCATTCACTCAGCACGGGGTGGTGCAGACTTCATTTAAATAACCAGTTTTAAACCTCTCCGACTGTGAGTCCTGCTGCTTTATGGGATTGCGTTGCCATTTTATCACAGTGTGAGGAAGAACTGGCTTTTCATTTGCCTTGTGGCTCATTGAATTATTTTTAAAATTTAGTTTGTTAGGCTTCTTTATTATTCTTATTGTTGGAACTTGAGTGTGATTTGTCACGGAAATTGTTTAGAGTGTTGTAATAAAATTACTTTTACTTTATAACGGCTTAATAATAAGTTCATATAACTAATTTCTTTAGAAATAAACAATTTAAAAAAAGTAATGCTCTAAATTTGTCTTTAGTAGCTTCATATTAAGCATTTTTTTCCGAAGCTCCTGACAAAGCAAATAGCTCAAAGAAGAAGTCCTATTGTTCATTTAGCTCAATGCCAATTGCCTGTCCAAAAATATTTTAATTGCATCTATTGCAAACTGACTTGCCCCTAAGGCATTCGCAAACAAACCTATTTGTGCAGAGGGGTTAATGGGAAATTGCTCAGGAATATCAAAGGGGAAATCTCAGGATATTCTAGCTGCCTGGGCGTATTTGTCCAAGTCCGAAATCCATTAGCCATGCCGATTGTTTATGGAGACCTTGGCGAACTCCATAAATAGAAACTATGCTCGTTTGCTGGGTCAACTACTAGGACTGGACAGTGGGAATGCGGGAGGAGATAACGCACAACGGACAACAGATGTTAATGCCTCAGTAGGCAAAGTGCGTTTTGCTGTTGGCCTTTTGTGTGCCATTTGACCAGGTTTCTCCCGTCCTTCTCTCGCTTTTGGCCTTTCTGTGGAAGCCTGTGGTCAGCGGTGGCGTATACGCAATGTGGCCGCAAAATTGTATGGCTTGCCTGGTTTTTATGGCACAGGACTAGCAAGAGGTGGAGTTGATCTGCCGCCGCTAAGGGCATTATATCGAATTATGTTATAAATATGAAATATATTTGGGCATTCCCCGGCAATACGTGTGAGCATGTTCACGCTCTTCCTCTGGTTCTCGGGCTCGTGGCCGCATGAAAAGTGCTGTCAATGGCATTTGCCCGGCTTTTATGGTATTTTATGTGATGTTCGTGGCACGGAAAAAGGGAATCCTTGTTGCATAATTAAGGCATTATCATATTGAGACCCCCCCTGACCCCCTGTCACTGGCTGCCGTCCGGCTGACAGCCATTAAAGCGATGCGCACGTCCATGAATATTGAAAATTTGTCCAGGACGAAATATTCAGGCATTGACTGGCACAAATTTTAATTATCTGTTAATAAGCAACGCAATTAGCAACTGTGTAATGGTGTGCTTTCATCTCTTCCTTATTTAATAATTAAACATAATGCCAGGATATTTTCGAAATAAATATGAAATTTTAAAAGTTTCAAATTAATGTTCAGATTGTGTATCTATTTCAATATAATCATAGAAAAATAAATGTAAATATTTATCACCAGTGTGTGTTTTTATATATATTTAAAGCTAAAAAAGATTTATTTCCAGTTTATGTCTAACCTATTTCTGGTTTAATGAAAACTCAGTGCTCTAAAAATGAAGCCCTTTTCCCCTCGTTACTACTAATGAGCATTATAGCTCCCCTAGTTATAGTTTCTGCCGATTTTAATAATAGAAATTGCAGCATTTGCACTGTTAACCCCCCATGAACCCTGTGTGGCGAGTAAGCCTTGTTATCCCTTTTACGAATGATAAATCCTCTTATGCATGTAAATTAGTTATGGAAATTTTCAAATAAAAGTCAACCCCGCCCTCGACTGGTTTCTGGTGCCTGACTGATATTGGTTCCTGGAAATGCTCAGCAATTTGCGGTTTCGCTGTAAATGGGAAAAATAGCAATAATAAAAGGCCATCAGCAGCAGGAGCTGGAGCAGGAGCAGGAGCAGGAGCAGGAGCAGGAACAGGAGCAGGAGCGTGCACGCAAGGAATCTATAAAAGCAATTGGTTGTACAACATTATCGTTGCATAATTTCCGCTAATTTGTGCGTCCAATAACCCAAAAGGGCGACAAATGTGGGCCAAGCGGAATGCAGTCAGCGCGTGCGTCCTTGGGGGACGGGCTTTTTGTGGGCTGGGCGGCAAGTGGGCGGTGGCAAAAGGGATGACTTCCCTGGAACAGCGCCAGCTGTGCGGGTCATTTGCTGGCTAATGCTGACCTCACCCCTTCGTCCTCCTCTTCGGAGCGTCGCCCTTTACATAATGAGCGCACACAATAAGTGACTCATAAATGTTGTATTAATTTTGTTCCGCCATGGCTTGGATTTCGAATCGTGAACGGGGGGAGTTGCGGGAATACATAACACATCCGGACGGGGGACTTGTTACTTGTCGCATTAATCAGCTCGCATAACAATAATACCAACAATTACGGCGAATCAATATTTGGATTGCATTGTATTACATCGAAATCCCCGAGTGAATTTTCAGGGCTCTCTCGACCGGGTCTCGAGGTTGATACAAGTGGACACTCGAGAAACGAGACCGGAGAATCCAAGTCTCCAAGTTTTTTATGGCAGCCTCGACAACATTTTATGCCTGACCATGCTTTAGTTTTATTGATTTATTTCCTTTGCCTTGCCTCGAATGCACATTACAAGTGCCTGTTGCGGACCACCTTTTTTCCGCTCTGCTATTTCGGGGAAAACTATTTTAATGTATATATACCTGCCAGGGAAATTATGCAGAGGGAAAATAATCTGAACAACTTTTCTGGCTTGAGTTCCGCAGGAAACTTTACAAGCCGCAGGGGGAATGTAATATTCTCCAAGGAATAATTTTAAGACAGAATTTTGTGTTTACAGATACTTGGAAATATATGAATTTATTAAATAATAAATTAAATATAATTAAGTGAATATATTTCATAGTTCAGTGGCTTGAGTTGAATACTAATATTTATTTATTCAGCCTCAAACGTAGGCCAGCAAAAATTTTCCAAAATAAGAGGCTGAAATAATAAATTAGGTCTCAAAGTGGCTTTTATACAGAGAGCTATTAAGAGTTAGCTTGATTAACTTTTAATTTGTAAGCTCACTAAAATCTGTATATATATTTATGAGCTAATAAATTAAGGATGCTGTTAGGCAAAACTATTATTCATCATGCTTTTTTCTATATACCGTGCCATAGTGCAATATGTTGCTATGTTGCATGTTGTCTGCTCACATTATTTTTGGCTGCCTCAAGCGCTGGCTTGGCAATTTGTCTTGCACATTTTTCGTGTTTTTCATTTTTCATTTTGTTGTTGTCAGTTTTTTTCCACGCTTTTCGGATTGTTTTGTTTTCGCTTTTTCAGAGCTCTAATTGCTGCGGCTGTCGCTGTTGGGGCTGCCGCTCTTGCCCTCGTCCCCATTGTGGCAAATTATAAAAACACGACGAGCAGCAAACAGCAGCGCCAGTTACTAAGGGCAGTAACAACAACAACAACAAAAGTAATAACAACAATTGTCCCGTCGTCCTTGGCTGACCTTGCGCTGAGCAGGACCTGCGTGAAATCCTCATTATGCGCTGCAGCTGTGGGCGGCGCTGGGCGGAAACCGACGAGTTGCGCTTGCATTTTAATGGTTGCAATCAAAATTTCAATGCATTGTTATGAGAAGAAGCTCGCGGAAAAGTGGTGGAAAAAGAAAAACCGACGGAGGCGAAGAGGCGGTAATAATAACAAGCAGCTGAAAAACTTAATGCCTCGAGTCTGGCCTATGCTGCGTATACTTAACCTTCTAATTGGAAAGTTTACCGAAAATGATGGCCCGCTCCTAAAAAAGAATTGTTGCAAGCTTCACTTTTACGGCGGCAACAATAAAAAAGTTTGCTAAAGCTGTAATTAGACCCCGCCCCTAAAATGGGAGGCTAAGGAGAACCGAGGAGAACAAAAATAAGAAAAGAAATGTAAATGGCCGGAACTCCACCGCCACATTCCGCATCCGCCTCGTGGGCGTGAGCGAAATGATGAGACAAATGAATGAGCGTATAATAGTAAAGGCAAATAAGAGCCGAGCAGCAAGTCAAGTCGAGGACCAAGAGCAGTTTAATTTCATCAGGAGACGATGTCCTGGCTCTGAGCTGTGCTGTAAGCAGCACATCAGCAAATGCCCGATGATAAAATAAAATGCCAAATGTGCTCACATTATTCAAATGTCATGATAGTCTAGTGGCAAGCCCCAAGGAGGAGTGGTGTCGAGTGGCGGGGACGCAGACGGCGCAGCTTGAGACCGAGAAGGACTCGACTTGACTTGTGGCCAACATGCGGGACTTGATATCCTGCTAGATATATTGCCACAGTCAACCACAATATTTAACAGAAGAGGGGACGCCGGGGGTCTTTGAAAATTTCAACTATTGTTTAATTTGCCGTGAAATTTGCAATTTAAATGAATTGCTGATTACCAGAGCATATTGTTGAGAGAGCCAGGCAACAACAATATATATTAAAATGGCAATTGAAAAAGTACTTGAAAGTTATGCGATAGCTTATTTTTGGCTTTGGTATAATAAGAAAAGAATTTAAATGTAAAAATCTACATTAAGCTAAAAGAACTCTTACGAATAGTTGCATATTCATTTATTTTATTATAAGAAACTACTGTTTTTATCTAAGAAAGCACTGACACCACTTGATAGTTTGCTTAAACTTTTATTTCATCATGAAACAGACATTTCCAAGTGATTCCCGCAACTTCAATTAATATTATAAGCTTAAAAAGACCGCAAGTATAGTTTAATGTTTTCCTTGTGGTATGTTTATACTTCTAACCATTTAAATTGCATTTAGTATAAATATTCAAAGCCAGACACTTAATTAGAGCAGAGAATATTCCTGAACATATACTCCCCGATAACTTTTTCAATTAGAGTTGTGCATATCTTGGCAGACTCATTATTTTCCATCCATCTGCATATAAATGTACAGGCATTTTCGCTTCGCTCTTGGCGGCAGCTGCTCAAATCTCTTTTATGCGACCGCCCCAATAAATGTTTTTATTTGAGCATTTTCGGCATTCGTTGGGCGGTTTAAAGGCGGTAAATGCGACAGGAGAACAACGGGGATTGGGTCAAATCCTTTATGGCTAAGCTGGGGAAGACAACGCTCATTCCAGGGATGTCTGCGCGCACTCAGCGCAGAGCATTTGTTTTGTCTTTTACATGCGGAGTGCAGACTTGGTGTGACAAGGCATAAATAACTAAACACCTGCAGAATGTTGGGGGCGACAAGGACGACTCCCTAAGTTTTTCTGCTCCCCTTGGTATATGGCTTTCCCAGGCTGTCCTCGCTCGTTTGTCGTGTCTGCATTGGCGTTATAAATTACACACGACTCGTTCTTCGTCTGCCCTTACACAAGGCATTTGTCAATATATCCTTGCTGTCACAGGACTAACCAAAACGATGCCGTCAGATTTTTACCCGCCAAATATTTTCGTGACGAACCTGAGTTCCGTTTTGCTTTGCGGCGCCACCCAGTGGCAGGCACAGGAAAAGTTACTAAGCTTTTCGGTGGTGAAAAGCTTCGGGAGTTAAGAGACTGCGAGAGCAGCTGCCAGAGTCCTGCCATCAGCTGTTGGCGGAGATAAGCCAAAAAACAGGCAGACAACAAGAGTTAATCAATAGGAAAATCCACTATCAAGGCTATTTTGGGTGATAAGACATGTGTGAAAAGAGAATATGTTTTAACGAAGTTAATCGACAGAGTTGGATTATATAAATTCAAGGGCGAAGCCAGGTGTTGCTTCACACGAAAGGGAAATGTAGTTTTTAATAAATTTCACATTAGTAAATATAAGAATTTATTGAAAAAGAGTTTTACTTATTTATTAATAGCTACTCTTTACTGTACAAATTACCAATAAAAAACTATTTTTTAAAACGAAAAAACTCAACACTTGAATATTAATTATTGTCCTAATAAAAGTGTTATAAATTTATCCGAAATTTAATGAATTTATTTTAAGTTACTAAACCTTTTAATGTGGTTTTAGATTGGACCATTCTGATACATAAATATTTCTCAATGCTTTACTTTCAATCGATTTATGAACAATAAATAAAACAGCCTTAATCATATATAAAGAAAAGCCAAACTTACCAAAAACAAAAGGAAATGTAAATACAAATTTGTATAAAATTAGTTTAAGAAGATTGTGTATATCTTGATTTAGAATTAAAATCAACTAAAGTTAATTAAATAATTTATAGCATATAAAGTTAATATACAGTAGTATATATAGTTCTCTTCAAGAAACTATCTTTGTATTTTCCATATTAACTGCTAGCCAGCTAGTTTTCTGGCCAGGACTCTCTTCCTTCCTGTATTTCCTCTCTTTGGTGCCACCCAAAGCTCTCATCAGTGCTGATTGCCGCTCTTGCCGGAGAGCTTCCGCTCTTGATACGCGCTCTTTGCCACCGAGTGGGGCAGCCAGCTGAAGGCCAGGACATGATTTGCAGCTCGTCAGTTGATTGGCAACACGTTTGCCGGAAGGTAATGCGCCCAGCCCAGGAAGTGCTTCCGATTCGCGGCTCGCATCCTTTACCGAGTTGGAGCCTCGCTCTCGTAGTTCTCGTCCTCGGGGCCAGTGTGTATGCGTAGTTCGGGTGCCCCATCAAGTGAAGTTCCGGCTACAAAAAAGAAGAAAGCAAAAAAAAAGGCTGTGGCAATTCGAGTGGCAATTTTAATTACTCAGGAAAATGCTATAGAAAAATAAAAACAAGTTAAAGGAGAAGTGAGGGGATTGGTTGACCAAGTCAACTTGTTGCTTTTGGCTTACAGTTCAAAACCTGTTGCCCCTGGTGGTGGCAGAAATAGAAGCCACAACAAATCGCTGGTTTGCAGCAAATATTTGCCCAGCAATTTGTTTGGTTCTGTCCTGCCCAAACCCCTCGATAAATTAATAGCTTAATGTGCGAATGGACTAGGACTTGGGCCCGGCAATTAGCAGCTCGGGGACAGCTCGAGCATTCGGGCAACTAAATTTGCATTAAACACATTTTAAATTAACAATTATGTAACCCAGACTCAGAATGAGAAAAAAAAAAA
>JAEIHY010008772.1:0-11925 GCA_018904565.1 Drosophila tsacasi | reverse complement strand
CACTGCGTTGCAAACTTCTGACTAAAATTATAATACCCTGCAAGGGTATAAAAATACAATGCCGGCCAGCAAACAAAACAAAAAAAAAAAAAACAAAAAACAGTTAAGAAAGAAATAAATTTTGCTGCTGCTTGGAATATTTTGCCTTGGCACAGTTATGTGGCTTTGGTTATGCTTTTTTTTGTGTCTTTTGTTTTCTTCTTTTTGTTTTGTTTCTTAATTTGTTTTTGGAAAGAGTGCAATGCAGTCTTAAGGGTCCCTCATATTATTTACAAATTACCAGCTTGGCCAGGAAAATCCCTTTTAAATTTAACCTTACCCTTTACCCTTAAAAAGACGTTGAAAGGTATTTCATATTTTAATTATTTTACAAAGAAACCCTAAAAAAATCATTTAGCTAAAAGTTAACCAAGAATTTTAAGCCTTTCTATAATATTCTAAATTATTAACTTATGCTTTAAATATACACATTTTATTTTAAAACGTAAAAGATTCAATACCATATAATTTACCAAAATTCATTGCCACCAATTCCCTTTCGAATTGACACAAAAACTAATTAATATTTTAATTGTATTGTATTGAGAAGCCTTTTACAAAAAACAAAACGCTTTAAGCTTAATGCAATAAATGCAAGGAAAATAAAAAAAAAACGTACCTAAACATTAAGTATAATTAATTGATTGAACTTCAATTCGACGCGATTCAAGGTAAACAAGTTGAAATACAACGATTTCGTATATACATTTTTTGTTTAAGTTTTATTTCACGTGATTTTTTTGTTTTGTTTAAAAACAAGGCAACGAGAGGAACTCGTGCCTGTGGTTTTTGTTGTTCTTATTGTTATTGTTATTGTGTGCCAAAAGCTAAACAATAATGAAAAGAAAAGGGAAAAAACGAGAAAAAAAAGAAAGAAAAAGCTGCGAGCTTGTGAAAGAATTGAATTGTGTCAGAAGCCTGTTTAAATTGGGGGTGAGAACAGCTGAAGGGGCTGATTGAAGAGGCAGATGACGTCGTCAATTGAAATTTAATTGGTTTCAACAGCAACCTGAAGAACTCGTTGATCGACCTACCGACTGACTGACTGACTGACTGAATGAACGAATGGAAATGAAAATGGAAAAGCATTCAAATGCCATTCAATCAAACTGGGTCAAATGCCGCCCCTTCTTCCGCTTTTTCCACCTGTGCCAACGGTTCAATGCACCGAAAATTAAGAAGAAGACATCAAAAAGTGTGTGTTTCCTTTTAATTGAACTGCAATGCACTGTTAAAAAAATACTTATATAACGTTAACCATACTACAAATAAATATATATAAACTCAAAGATAAACGAACCTCCAAAATGGGTTAACAAATAATTTCTATTTCATGATTTGGAATTCAATTAAAAATTTAACTTCAAATTTATAATCAAAAATATATCAATAATGTTAAGATCTAAATAAATGTTAACAAATTTATTTAAATAATAAATATTTATAAGGCATGGCTAAAAATATCGAAATATTGATATTCTAAAATTTTTTGTAGTCGATTTATAAATCGATGAATATGCGATAAATCATATTTATTACGCTGGAATATCGTTTGATCGAATTTTGTATGTCGAATTCTATAAGCATTTATTGCATTTATAAGCAAAATATTATAAAAGATATTTGAGATATATTTTGTTTTATTTTTAAAGGTTCCATTTATTAAAATTCATTAGTAAAAATTGGATTTATCAACATTAGATATTTCTAATTCGATAAACCGATCACAGTGTAAAAAGTAAGGAAATGCTTCTACCACATTCAGTTCCTTTACCTTTTTGAAGAGCCCGCATTTGGCCAAAGTAAATAATTGTGGTAAAGGAAATGAAATGCATTGCAAACACACTAAAAAAGAATACAAAATGCGAGGACAAGAAACTGTGGGACAGAGTGTGTGGGTGTGCAGGAGGGAGGGGGAGGTGGAGGGGCTGCCACAACTTGAAACAGGTGTCGCATTTTATGACAGTCGGTTTCCCTGTGTTTTATATTTCTTTATTATTATTGTTCTGTCATGTGTTGCTGCCGCCATGCGGTTGTGTCTGTGTGTGTTTTGCTTTTCATCTTTTTTTTTTGTTGTCGGTGCATCTTTCAGATACAGATACAGATACATATGTCTGGTTTAGACTTCCGTATTTACTTTTTACTAAAGTCATTAACTAGGGCTTGTTTGCTACGCTTTATTACATTTTAAGCTAAATATATCTTAATTATTGAAGCATAAAAATGTTTAAAAATATGAAAACGATACCCATTTTCTTTAAATATCAATAAATATCGATCTATCTTCGATAACTCATACTAAATCTGTAGTTCTTTGAACCAACTTATCTTCCTGCATACCAAATATATAGCAACATTTCTCACCCGTCAAATGCTTTTAGCTTGATCGCTGTTTCTGCCGCCACTTTATCCTGACCTGCCCCAGTCTTCCCTTTAGAATCCCGTAGACGCGTCTACAGAATCTGCCTGCCAGTCTCTCCATCCATTCCTTCGGCTCTTCCCTATACTATATGGTACTATATACCACCCCGTTAAGTAGGAACCGGCACGCCCGCCTCATTATTCATTCAGCAAAGGCATTCACCAAACTCTTGACGTGGAATTTTTGCTCTTTTGGATTCTCTACGGGTCTTCGTCTCCTCGTTGGCTTCCGCTTTCTCTTGGGGGGCGCCCAGGAGAATTTTAAGCTGGCGGGAAGGGAGGAGCACAAATTAGCGGGAACTGCCAGCGAGGCATTCACCGAATCAGAAATAGAGTGTAAATGAGAAAAAATAAAAGAAAAAGATATAGGAGAGGGAGTTTCTCCATAGGTGCCGACAGTTGGCGGCATAAAAATAAATTCATAGATATAAAACAAAATATGTCAAGCTAGAGGCGTAAATGAGATTTGTCTTCAGATTCAGATGTTAAGCAGACTAACTAATTGATTTTAAAGTATATGTTATATATACAGAGTGTGAATTCTAGTCTTACATTAATTAAAAGATCCACGTTTGAGTTTTAAGCATTTTAATCTTTAAAATGTAAACATTTTTTGGAACATTTTAGGCACCAGTTTGAAGTTGTTTTAACTTACTTAATGTGAAATTAGTTCTTTAAATGTTAAATCTAATTTTCCACAGCAAATATAACTGGGTTTGTGGTTTACCAATGATTTTCTTTTTAATTATTTTCTTTTCTAATTTTTCTTTTGTTTTCCCTATAGTTTTTGTCGCTTTTTCATTATTAAATTCCCTCACGTTCCCCTTCATTTCACTCCCTCGATTGACCCAATTTTTCCCATTCAAGTGATGTAACATAAATTTTCCTCTTTGTTTTTCCAGTCTGTGTTTTGTATAATTCATCAATATTGCTTCAATCTATTTGGTTTTTGTTGTTTTTTTTTTTCTTGATTGTTATTTCATTGAGTCTGTTTTTTGGTATTTTTATTTGTGGGCGTTTGTGTTTTTTCTGTTTGTTCAAGTTTGTTTGCTTTTGAGGGGCGTTTTCTAAGAGACTTTTGGGGGCTAATTTGATAGATAAAAAAGTAGACTTAGCCCTCAAATTATAGTTTTAGTGAGATAATCTACAAATTCTTCTCATTTATAGACATTTTTTTTTCTTGTTAGAAAATAAAATAATATATTTTGTAATATTTTGCGTAAAGTAAATGGCTTTATTATTGTGGTACTAAAACTTGGAATATTATATTTTATACATTTAAAATTACTGACATTTTTTCTGGTCTCTTTTTAGTTACTTAATTGATTACTCTGCTGCTGAAAATTCAGTCAAAATCACGTTTTACATTTGAATTGCATTACGGTTTAGCGAAATTCTCATTTTCAAGCGTTAAACACGTATTTTCCCATATTGCATTTATTTCGTTTTGGTTTATGGAGATTTTTCAGACTTAGATAAGCTGAATACCTCTCTAAAGATGCTGTACGCTATTTTTTTTTCACCACTTGACTCAGGCAAAACTAATTGAAAATCTACCCGAAAAACAGCTGTTCCTGCTTATCGGCAGCTAGAGATCTCTCTCGAGCAGGTAGTTGAAAAAAAAAAATCAACGCATCTGTTGCCACTTGAGAAAAAGGATCTTTCGAGATCTCTTCGCACTTTCCTCGCCTTCATTTCGGGGTTTTTCATAAGAATTTTTCATTCGAAATTGTTCCATTGAAATGGTACATCGAATCGAATTCAAACTTGGCCCCTTTTTGCGCCATGTGTCTGGGGATTTCCTAATGAGCTTCTTGTATCGTCGTGTATCTTGTATCTGTTTGTTTTGGTACGTGCGGTTCCATAATCCCCAAGTATTATTGCGACAAGAACTACATAATTATGTATTTGGATGGATTACATATGTGTGACAACCAGTAATTGGGGGGCCTAGAAGACTCCGGTCCCCTCTTTTCACACTCACTGTTCAATTTTTCAATTGTTTTCACTCGCACAAGTTCAAGTTTATTAGTCACAAAGTGGATCGGGCAGCTGGTCAAGTCTCGGATAGCATCTAATAAAAATAAAACCCAAACTCAGTTGCATGCTGTCAGCCAGAGCAGCACACACTCTGAGCTATAATTATACAATTCCAAATCGGGTTGAACGTGTATATATGTATATATCTTATGTTTGTTCAGTTTTTTGGTGGGGGCGGGATCGGGTTTTTGATCTTTAGCATATGGCTAATGGTCTGGCCTTATGAACTGCACTGCCTCATTTTTATGCGGCCATTGTTGTTGCCTTTAATGAATCGAAAGTGGCCTGAGAAATGGTTCAAGGCTGGTTTTGGGTCACTTGGTTAATGCAGATGTTGGGGATGATATGCATATATGGGATTAGATTGGATAAAGGCATAATTGAAAGCATAGACAAGTGATTTATTAATTGGAATTTTATTAAGACATTAGAATGTAGATATGAAAAATATTTACTTCATTGAATATAACTTCTTTTGAGTTTTAAGTTGTTTTTTGGCGAAAATAATTGCTTATATATTTTTTAAAATTATATTTATATTTCAAAGTAATGTAAAGAGTTTTTTCAAAGCTGTTTATGATATAAATAATATTTTGTCCTTATATTTGTTACATCAACTTATGTTTATTTATTGATTTATGACAGATTTAAGTAAGGCCTCGTCATTTTCATGAATATTCCTTGTGTAACTGTCCTAAAAATTTATTAGAAATAGTTACAAGTTAAGTCATTACGTATACCACAAAATTAACAATATAAAAAATGCAGCTGTCAGCACTTAAAAATTGCCTTAAAAATATTGCATGACTGAAATCTTAGATCTCTGCCGTAAGCTCAAAAGCCTAGTTAATCACGACACTCTGTAGACTCTTTCTGATGCTGCTCTGCCTTTTGTTTAGAAATTTTCACACAATTTTTTATTCATTTATTTGTATTTCATATAATTTTTATTTTTTTTTTTATTTCGCTTTGCATATCGGATGGCAGCTATAATTGCCAAGTGGCTGGGAAAACAAAAGAAAACTGTGTTCATGGGAAATATATACATCTTATAATCTCAGTGAGGAGGAGTGGAGAAGCCTCATGAGAAGAAGACTCGGAAAGGCTAAAGCATGTTGAGCATCTGCAGTAATGTAACTGTAAACCGAGCGGTTTGGCTTCATCTTCTAACTGCATTTTCTTGTTTCTTCTGGCAGATTTTCTTCTCGTAGATTTTATTGCTTGCTTCTTTTTTTGTGTTGTGACCAAACCAGCTGGCAAAGAGATTGCCATTTGCATTAAATAACTGTGGCATAGATTCAGGGAAATTCTGGAAAAATAATAAGCAAGAGGAATGTAGAAGAATGTTGTTAATAGAATTAAAATAATTATTAGAAGCAAGTTTTTCTTGAAAGAAATATTTATTTTAAAATGTTAACCACATGAATTTGTAACATTTATAATTACTGGGTTTATTATAGCTCCTAAAAATATTACAACCCTTTAGTAAGTTATCTTTATTAAGGGTTCAGTCATAATTCCAACCTGCTGCTATATAGAAATTAGCCAAGTTAAAGTTACTCAAGTGTCATAGCTGTCAGCAGTCATGTGAACCTTAGGGGGTGGCAGCTCTCACACACAACACACAAATTTTCACGCCCAACTCAAAACTATTATGCAAAGCAACTCAAAGCCAAAGAAAACCATTGCATAAGGGGAAAAAACAACAGAAAACAACAAATTTTTTGTGCGGTTTAGTCTCTTCAGCTTTGTGTTTTTTTTTTGTTTTGAGTAACTTTCATCGATTTTTTCAGTGCACAAGTGTTGTTGTTGTTGTTGTTTGGGGGTTCGGCCCAAGGTTCGTTGCTCTCTTGCTTTTGCATTCCCTCCCGAGTTTTCCTTTGCCGGTTTTATTTTTGATTTGATTTCATTTGATTGTCGGCTTGGGCGGCGTATTTACTATTTTCCTTGGCTTTCTTTTGAACTTCACTCTTCACTCCAGTGTCCATCGTCCGTTTAATCACATATTTATGCTCATTATTGCATATTATTCCAGATGAAAACGTTTCGCATCGAATTATAGGCAGACACAATCGATATTTAATCACAAGCTTATGGTTAGTTTATTATGAAATTGATGGGTGGCTGGCTGGCAGCAATATAGGATATATAATTTGGATTACTTAAAGAGAAATTGTAAGCAGGGAAGGAAAATTATTTTGATTATTTAATAATATAAAATAAACATGTATTTAAAATATGAGATAATATTCTATGTTAATTTTATTAGAGAATACTTGTGTATTGACTATTTAATGAAGATGGAAGATTATGCAAGTTTACCAAGTTACCAAGATATAAAAATATATTTTTATATATTTTAAACTATTTAAATCCCTTAAAATGCTTATAACAGTAGGTAAAGTTAGTTCCTCTTCGTTCTGGGATCTCTTTGACCCCCTTTAATGTATTTATTTTTGCTATACTTTTACCTAATCCCCGAAAAAGACACAACTTTGACCCAATTCTCAAATAGGCTCTACTCTAACGGCCCTGACATATCAATCAATCATGTCAGCACTAGACCAATTGTACTTACAGTATTTTTAGATTTTTTTCTACTCTACCTTTTCCAACTCCAACCATCTCCCGCCTCTGACACCCACCTAAGATTTTGTGACAAAAAACGAAACGAAAGCGTGAAATGCGACAAAAGAAACCCGAAAATGCTGGCCAGGCAGACCGGCGAGCAATTAAAAAAAGAAATATATATATACAGAGAGAAAGAAATATAGGTAATTACTCAGGCTTAGATCGAGGGGACTTCAATAAAAGTACTTAGGGCCCCCTTAGTCATGCCTCGAAGTTTTGGTTAATTGCAGGGGCAGGGAAAGTGACCAAAACCAGGAAGGGAAGTAATAATGTCCACAACAAACCTCGACCCAAATAGGCTGCTGCCAGGTTGGTTAATGACGTTTTGGGCTGATAATTTTCATTTTCCTTTGGCAGGAAATGGAGGAGGAAAGCACCTGTTGAAAATGATGATTCCTGTAGAGTTGCATAAGCAAGGCAAAGGAAGTGTAATTAAATATTTATTAAAGCTAGAAGCGTCAGGAAATTAATTCAAGTCTATAAAAATATTTAAAGGAATATAAATATAAAATAAAAGGAATTTATATTGATTGTCTTTCAAGTGCTTTCATTATATAAAATGTGCAAGCAAGTAATAGGCTTTTCAATCAATAAATTAGCAATGTATCGATGGGCTCCTTCTTTTTTTTTGCGCTTCATTGCATGCTAAAGTAAGTTTAGCACTTTGACCTATTGACCTGCCTGTCATGTCTGCAGTCCGTTTGAAGTATATATGTATCCTATATAAACAACTAAGTAAAACCTTTAAATTTTTCATTCTTCCTTACACAGTAAATCCTTTCCCACAATGGCCCCTATGCCACGAATTCAACTGCCCAATGGCAATGCCTCTCTGAAAGCCAATACAAATAATTTTCTCTATGCCGAGACAATGTCTGGAGATAGTAGCCCCACACCCAGCAGTCCTCCGTCCAGCACAGGTGAGTATTTAATTTCTTAAATGTAATACAAGTACTAATTCTAGACAATGTGTGTTTTTTTTGTTTTCCAGCGGGCGTGGCCAAGTCCCAGTGTTCATCGCTCTCCGATGGCGAATCCTTCGAGGGCTATGGCGAAAATGAGTATCCCACCCAGCTGCGTGAAGGTCGTGGCTCCAATAACAACAATAATAGCAATAACAACAATAGCAACGTCATTAACAATAACAACAACAACAGCCTGAATGGCGGCAACACAAGTTCCCTGCACAATCACAGTGGACACTCGAACGATGGGAATAATAATTTAAATGGCAGCACAGGCATCGAACTCGATTTGGCACCCCACGTGGGCGCATCAACACCCCAAGAGTGAGTCCTTGAGATGGGTTATAGTGTCTGAGAGTGTCAGTGGATAAGTTTTCTTTTTAATGAAAGTTTAAAATAAATTATAATAATATTTTCAAGTACTTAAATTCGTATTAGGAATGTTAAAGAGTTAAGAAAACGATGTATATTTTCAAAAAGGGTGTTTTTACCCTTGTTAGTAGATGCTTTTATATAAAATCTTAACGGAATAAGCCCGTTTTTGTAGGTATATTCATTTAAAGTAAAGAAAAAATGATAGTAAATAACTCTTCCGTTGATTCTATTGAATATTTATATTTATATTTATGGTTATATCCAATAAAATCAACTCCATCCCATTGTTCCACCTATCTGACACTTTTAAAATGCTTTGTATATAATGTACCATATATTACCCTTACTGCTGACTATTTTATTAACTCGATTCCATTGTTGCAGTGATGACGAACTGAACATAATGCCCCGAGACAATTGGGCCCGGCGCAGCTTGAGGCGAACTCCCACCAGGTAAAAAAATCAAAAAAATCTCGCTTACCAAAAAAGGAAATCGATGCGAATAGCTGTCAGAGGCAATCGTAAGGTTATTTTGCACACGTAATACCCGTGTGGACATTAAGCTGACCGACCAGGCCCAAAAACTTCATCAAAAACTCTCAATTTGTCTGTCCGTAAAAAACAACAACCAAATTTGAATAGTTAACCTTTTCTTTATGTAAGCCAGTGTTGCCTGTGTGTGTGTTTGTGTGTAAAAAATGCATACACAGACCCCAGGCCAGAAACCAGTTTTTTCTATGCTCTGTAGAAGAAACGCTTTGGGCCGTGATTCATTCCTCATGCGTGGTGTCTCGGTCTTCGGGGCTTCGGAATCTCTCACATCGCATTCAGTGATCGCCAAGCATGATCTCTCAGTGCCTCTCTTTCGCACCGGCATTCGCCGTCTCTTTCGTGCCACTCACCGTCTGTTTCCGCCTTTTTTCAACTCTTGGTTGTGCTGTGGTGGGTTTGGCAATTCACCTGATCGCGAGTGAGAGAGAATCGGAGAGGATCGAGGCTTAAGAGAGTGGCAAATGGAATCGCTCTCTTAAGCTATACCGTGATGACACTTGCTTAAAGGTCTGAAAATCACAAGTTTGAAATATGTTTACATTATATTCATTTAAATAGTTAGTATTCATTAGGGGAAAAAAAAAATTTTGATTTGAAATCTTTTAATGTTTCTACAAAAATAATACAGTTGCATTAAACACTTAATTGAATTTTCTTTAGAGATTAATGGTGGTGTTATTTCCTAAATTTGATAATTTTCAAATTAATAATCTAAAAACCATAAAAAAAAATTTTTTAGACAAATTCATTTAATTTTATTTAATCATTAATAGATTTGATATTTTGTAACCATTTTAGTTTCAAAATAATAATTCTTAGAGACTTTTTTATAAAATGAAATTTGGTTAGATGCTTATTTTTATAAAATTAAATTATAAGTCTTTCAATTTCCAAAACCATTTATTAAATAAAATCAACAACTACAAAAAGTCATCACGATGTTTAATAAAAATTAAGAGACCTGCTTACTTTTAAAACATTGATCCCATTTTACATTAAATCCCGATTTTAAATTTTAAATTGTTTTCAAGTTCTAATATAGATCTAATAAATATGGTTGCCAAAAATTGATAAATATTTTTCTTACAGCAATCCCGATAGTTTATCCCAGCGTCGTTGGGGATCCATGAGACAGTAAGCCATCTCAAATATAATATTCCTTTGGGTTTTCATGTAGAGCCTCATAAATAAACGCTTAACATTCATATTTGATACATTTTGGGTTTTGGCTTAACGAATTGTATATAAACTTTATTTTAAATGGTGTAAATATTATAGTTAATTAAATTATATGCATAGACTAATGAAATAGTTGGCAGATTTATTTGTGATTAGGAAACTAGCTCAGAGAAATATTTTCTGGTAATTTTCAAAATGTATGCTTATAAAAATCTACATATATTTCTTGCTTCTAGTTTTATTTTGCAACAAATACTTTACAAAATTTAACTGAAACGTAGCAACCAAATTATAACTCGGCCTTATTATTATCAATTATAATTGGCTTGTTTAAGCTATATATATTTTTCTCAAATATTTTCCTCATATATTTTCCTCATTTATTTACCCAATTTTCCATTATTTGGTCTCCCAAATTACTTATTTCCTTCGCCACACAAAAACTACCCAATGTTATCAGTTTCCATCTTTTTCCCCCAATTTCAATTGTTGTACAACTGAATGTTCAATTGAGAGTTCTCTCTGCCCCTCTAAAAACCAAAGTTTATGTTTATTGCTTGTCTTGGCTGTCATAAAAGTTACAAGCCACTAAAATTGCTCTCTACTTTTGGGTCTTAATTGCAACTAACAGCGTAACAAAGTCAAATGAATATATTAGATAAATGGCCAGAGATTTAGGATAAAAAGCTATGAGAACTTGGAGATTGGAATCAGCAAGTGTGTGTATATATTTATATAACTTCCTTTGCTAGTTCTGCTTGTCAAACGGAGACCATGTTTCCTGTGACCAAAAGTGGTTTGGCTGCTTTTTACTTACTTATTTATTTTTTTTTTAACTGAACCGAGTGAAAAGGTTGAAGGTAGGAGATGATGCGGGTCTTTGCCTGTCTCCTCCCTTCTCGGTTTTCTTACCATTCTTCTTGGCCAACTTCTTCCTTCTCCCTTCTTCCCTCTTGACTCTGGGCTGGCAAAAGTTTTTTGCCAACTCTCTGGGGCTGTCATGCCATCGGAATTTATTTATTTTTTTGCTCAAGCGCTGAGAGGAAATGAAGTAAGTGAGAGGAGGGTCCAGAAACAGGTTTAACTTGCGGCAATTGTTTACTCTTCAGAATTTAGGCCGGCACTTTTGTCAAGTCGCAAAATGAAAATTGACCCAAAACGAGGTCTAGGGATGGGCAAGAGATCTTTGCGAAATAATTTGGGATATATATTTATTAGGGATTGATTTGTTATATATTTTTTTGGTTGAGATTGTAATATAAAGAGGTGTAGGATTTTTTGTAGGTAGAGAGATTAATTTATATCAAAGAAAGTTTATTAAGAATGATTATTAAAGTTTATTAATTCTAGCTGGTTGATTTTACTTTGAAAAATGATGATTATTGCCATAAAAATACATTTCTAGCAATGTGTGGCTTATTTTTACATTTTATATATTGTATATTGCTTTTTTTTATCAATCTAAAACATCTAACCAACTCTGTAACTTGACAACAATGCCTGAAATCTGCAAAGTTAATTACTTTTGCTCTGCATTCAAGGCGTGTGCAAATCAGTTAACCCCACGCAGGCCATAAACTGTGGGATACTCTGTCAGCTTTCCAGACCTGGGCTGTTCCCATAGCTTCTCCTTTTATATATATGTATATATTTTTATACCCTATACCGTAGGTACCAAGGTATATTAATTTTGTGCAAATGTATGTAACAGGCAGAAGGAAGC
>JAEIHY010008763.1:0-44971 GCA_018904565.1 Drosophila tsacasi | reverse complement strand
ACGGCTACCAGCCATCGGGCGCCTGGATCCCCACTCCCCCACCAATCCCGGAGGCCATTGCCCGCGCCGTCGCCTGGCTGGAGTCGCATCCCCCGGCACCCGAGTACCACCATTAAGCCTGCATTGAAAGCGGATCGCACCACGGACTGTCCCCCGGATACCTTACGACCTAGTTGTTTAAGCCTCTAACTGATTTTTCCAAATACATGCAATTTGTTTACGGCAGTAACCAGAACGTGGGCTTGACTTTGGCGCTGACAGTCGAGGGTGTAACGGATTTTTTCGTTCAACTCGTCCAACCCGTTTTTACGCTTTTGCATTTCGCTTTCAGTTCGATTTTTGGCTTTTTAGCACAATGGAGCGGTAGGGTAACATCGAGATGATCCGATTTAAGTGTAAATATCGGGAGTGGAAACACGTTTATGGGTTCCATTAAATTGGGGGTACATATATGGGGTAAGAAATGTATAGATTACTGATTGATTTCGAGTGACAAAGAAATTATTTAGTTTGAAAGTTGTTCAGGAATAGGCTTAGCACGTAGGGCTTGTTAAATTATTAGCAGATTAAAAGCTAGTTTTTGCACGACAACACATTATTTAACATACTTACTTTCACCTTATCCCCTATTCTTGACACAATCAATACACCAAATAGATTAGAGATTAGCTCAGATTAGAAATATTCAATGTATAAAATCGATTATGTTAAACATGCACATTTAATAATTTATACAGGTTCCCTAAAATATATAACCAGCGTCCATTAACCGTAACATAAAAATCGAATTAATATGAACAAAATATTTTAACCTTAATCTGTATTAATATGTAATTAAAATGAACAAAATATGTTATAATTATCTCAGTCAACGAACGTTCTTGGCCTTTATTTTAAATTCAATTCAATTCAATTTTTTGCATTTAAATTTCCTTCTAAACAGCTGATCGAGAAAACTTGTTAGCCGAAGGCAGCATAAATTTAATATGCCCCACATTTTAATAGAGCCTGTCGAAAAGGCAACCTAAACACTTTCGGCCATTTGTCTTGGCAGAACCCGGTTACTAATGCAGATTAAATGGGAATAAAATTAGAAATTGAATGCCAAAAAGCGCGAACTCACAAGATCAGAGCCATAAAGATGAAATTTGTCGCCAAGCAGCTAAGACAATGAGTTAAACTGTTTTTACTTTGCAATAACAAACATATGATTGAGAGAACCGGGTTGGGAACCAGTTCTAAATATTCCACAGCACCACTTACTTTACCATCTGGGGTAAGCCCCATCTGCAACAAATTGACACGAGAACTTTCAATCTTTTCAGGATTAGAAAACTACATATACCGAAAACCCTACTTATTTACTTGTAAACCTGAGAGTTGTCCTTAGAACCATAAGCTTTAATAGTTCAAGATGCTATACTTAGGTAAGCTAAGAAATTAAAATGCGTAATGTGTAGCCTTTGAAGAATCTATACAAATATTTTGCATTTTAATTAACTAACATTGGGACACATTTATTCTTGCTAACCAGAATGTAGTTACTACCAACTGCATCTAATTAATGTTCATATGAAAAGCTGTGTCTTAATGTATTCTCCCTTCCACTACCATTATAAGGATATACATGAAGAGTTTGCAGCTCGTAAGTTTTCGCCAATAATGTGGTTTCCATTTGTCGGAAAATATGCTGTGGTTGCTGCTAGCTCTCTCTGGGAAAAGCAATGGCTGGAAATGTAATTAAGTAATTGCCACCAGACACGTCGCAGCTGATGGGGGAAGTATTTTGCACAATTAACAAAATGGTTTATTGTTCGCACTTTCCTTTCCCTATAGTTTTCCCCCCGACTTTTAGCTGCTTCACTAATATTTGAGCTCCAGTTTGTTCTTTAGAAACATAATGAGCAGAGTCTGGCCAAGTGCAGCTGCTGTTCTTTTATGCAGTGCCCAGATAGAGTGCGCACAATTAATAAATAACAAACTGTAGGAGCGTGTGAAATCAGCACCTGGCATTATAATTTAACGCAAATATTTCCAAAAACCATCGACCCAAAGTAGCCAGAATAATGGCCATCAAAGGTCGAATTAGTGAATTCAATTTGCTGCAGGTAATTGGCCGCAAATAAATGAATAGAAATATGTGCTGACAGACCGCAGCACGCACAGTTTGGATTTGTGCACATGTTCTGAATAAACATTTGTCTACGCCCCAAATATTTTGACAATAATTAAATGCTCATTTAAGAAGGACCTGCCACAGGCCGCCCAGAAACACGGACACACAACGTGACGGCCCAGTCCCGCAGTAGTGGATAAATAAGTACACTAATTAATAGGCGCTTTGATGCATAGTTTCTATTATTACAGGCTTCGTATTTGTTATTTGTAAATGATCAATTTGATGCCAATTATGGAATCCATTTCGCGGACAGCCGACATTTGTTTGTTGAATAGAAATGAGTTGTGTGTTCGATTACATTTGGGCAAACTGTTCCTCCGAGTGTCGAGCGGCATGGGCGGGTCAATCAAGTGCCGCGCGGCATGGCAAGCAGCCGGGAGTTACAGCTGGACACGCTTGGGCCAGCTCCTGGCAGCTCCTCCTCCTCCTCCTGCTCGTCCGCTCGACTAGCCTCCACTCACTTGCCGAACTTCAAGCCAACTGAAAACAGAGCAAAAAGCAAACGGACAGCAGGCAGGTGAGAAAACGGAATTAATGAGAAGTCTTCTAATTAATAGGGGTGTAATTAAAGAGGTTGCGTTCCTCAAAGCGATTTCTCGCCCTTCTTACCAGCCGAACTGCGTGGGTTCCTCAGCTTGGAGGGCTTCTTGCGCAACTCCGACGGACCCAAACCCAAACCGCCGCTCGTTCCTGGTCCATGGGTGTCTATTTGCATGCTCTCATCGCTGTCCGAAGCCTGGCTCTTCAGCACCTTCCGCAGATTAACGAGCTGTCAGGGTTAAAAAATGTATTATAATATTCAGAAAATGTTTATGGCTTAACTCACATCCTGCTCAACGCGCTCCTTGTTCAGCAGTCTCTTGGATTTCTCGGCATTGGCATACTTTATCTGCATTTCAATGCAGTTGGAAACGCTGTCGCAGGAGTTGACCCAGGCCTGGAGGGTCTCCACGATCTGGCCTGTGTAGCCGGGCGGAATGTCCCGTCCCTGGGCGTAGTCCACCTCTAGAATGCGCGTGTTCTGGAACAGCTTTCCATGAATGATGTCTGTGCGAGGGAAAAATTGCAAGAAAATAAGTAGTTTTCTAGAGTTTCAGTTGTCAACTTTCTTTTGACTAATTGCCCAGAACGAACGCCTGAAGTTGGCCAAAGTGTCGCCTCAAGTGGCAGTACTTGAGTGCACTCAAGGCCAGGTAGCAACAAGTCCGTGCCTGCCGCCCTATGCCCAGTGGTACAGTTGCCCCAAAAGCAAACCACTGAAACCCACACCGAGTGCGCACTAATAATTGACTGGTACATCGATATATGAGCATGTCTGGGCTGGGATTCTTTGTAAATAAGGTCAATAAAGGAATATCGAAATAAATTGTGAGTGAAAAAAAGGCATTTCTAAATAAAACCAGACTGCAGGTAAAATTGGTTGATTGGGTGTTTGATTACATCTAAAATAAAATAAAAACAAACCAGTAACAGTTGCCTTTTAAAGTTTAAGATTTGCCAAAATCAACTCCAGAATTATTGATAGTACCCATCCCCTGCTCTCCTCCAACATTTAACCAAAAATACTCAATCAATCCCCCGTAATGATATCCATAAAAGTTAACGCAGCCAACGCTCCATCAATTAAACTGATTAGAAAATGGCGAGATGAGCACAAATACGACAGTCCGCCGGAGATGGGAACAATTAAGTAAATGGATGCTGCAGTTCCATAAATACAGATACACACACATACACACGCAGCAAAAACACTCACCGCAAATTCCCAAAACGTTACCAAAAACATTGCGGTGGCCAGAGACACGTCCGTTGTGTAATCGAAAACAAACGTTTTAACTTTTGTTTTGGATACTTTGCGGCCATCGCAGTAAGCCGAGGAGTCGAGTGGCTTAGGGGGCGATTAGCTTTGTAGCCTCGCTCCCTGACTGCCGCTCTTGATCCTGCTGCTGTCCCAGCTCGACTCCTACTCAATTACCAGAATTCCACCCATCGGGCCTAATCCGCCAAATGCAATTTGATGCGACTACGTAGACGACGACGACGACGACGACGGTTGACAGCCAGAGTAGTTTGGGTAATTAATTTGAAATCGTTCGAAACACTTTGATACCGTTGTTGTCGCTCTGCGGGGATTAGAATTTATAACAGGCGGATTTGGGGAAACGTTTTCATCCGATGCTGACAGGATTGTGGACTGGTCCCAGGATGCAATGCCGCTCCTGGCCGGCAGTGAACTATGGCCCCAGGCCCAAAGTTTTCCGAGCTAAGCCAAGTGACAGTCGCCAGACTTTGGGCCGTGACTTGGCCCAAGTTAAATCCTTGAGCGCTCTTTGCCTTTGACTTTACGACCGCCTGCGTCCTTGAACGGCTGCACGAGTCGAGGACCAAGTTTCTGTGTTTATAGCGCACCGTCTTTGGTTCCTTAAGTCATAAATATTCACTCAAATATGCCGGGAATCCGCGCCCGGAGATTCAATTCCTTGCGATTTGGCTCGACAATTTGTCAAACACTTTTCTAATTAGCTCGAGGGCCTGGCGCAAAAATGTTTATTGATTTGACGCCTTCAAGTGCGCCATCGGAATAATTGGAATTGGAAAACGTGGCGGAATTTCCGCATTCCAGGCTGCGGCCAAAGCCGCAAGTTCTGTAAATTTCTCGCGGCTTGCCGGCGTTGACATGTGTCTTGTATTTTCACCCATCTGAGCGCCTGCTGTCGCGTGCGTGAAATTCAACGCCAGAGCAATCAATCATGCTTACAGCTCCGCCCGCGAAATTGCGCAAAAAGCTGTTGACGGACAGCGCAGGATGAGGAGGCGCAGACCGGCGGGCACGAGGCGATGATGTCAAGCCGCCGTCGGCTGCGGTTCCGTGGACTGCTGATGGAAATCAAATGGTGGCAGAGTCCCCACGAGATAAAACGCTGAATAAATGCATGGCCACTGGTGGGGAATATAGACAAAAAGCTGACCACTCAAAACAGAGACCACTAAAACCACAGCCGAGATGTCCTTTAGGAGCCGCAGCAGCTACCATTAACTGTGGGATCTGCGCTAATACTGAACCTACTGAGCCCCCTGAAAGAAGTCCCAGTCTCGCTCGCCTTTTCGTTTTGTGCACCTGCCTCTGACAGCTTTGGCAACTCTGCAGACAGCCCCCTCACCTGGCCCAAATAAAATGGAAGTTATTAATTGAAAATTTACACAAAAACCGAACGACAGCGGCAGGCACAATGGACAATGGCACAGGACCAACTTGGTTGGAAGAGGCACGTCACCCACATAGTGCTGTCCAGAAAGCTAGATATTAACCATAAGAAGAAGCACTTAATATGAGCATCAATGTATTAATTAGTACTCATTCACGTATAAGCACTCAATATCTTGAAGCCTGTATTAATCTCATCTATTATATTCCTAATTTAAAGTTGCTTCTGCTAATAAACCGCATTTTCTGTAGGCAACAGCTGCCACCACTGGACCACACACACCCCTCCGATGACCGCAAGTGAGCGGGCTGTAAACTTCTGCCATCAATATTAGGTGGTACAGAGAGCTGCGGGAAAGTTTTCACCTAAAACTGACAAAGTGCTCGACACACCCACGCACTCTGGAGCCCTGGGAAAGTTTTCCCGGGCCAAGTTAGTGGTGCAGCGGGGCAGCAGGCGTTGAAAACGGTGCAATCAGAAGCAGCAGCTGCACGAAGTCCAAGGGTTCTAAAGGCGCACGCGAGATGAGTCCCGATAGTCTATGGGGGAAGTATGCCGAAATTATCTCGGAGCAGCTCAATAGCTCAATAGACCCTTTGAGCAGCCAGCTTTGCGGCATCCTGGCCGGCACTTGGCGGTTTTGCAATTAGGTAAACGGGCTTAGCAATGCAACCGCTTTGGGCCGCCGCCTGAAAGTCAAAATCTGTATTCTGTTAATTAACCGATTGCGAAAGGGGCTTCCCCGTTTTTTGCAAGACTTTGTTATGCGAAAGTGCAAATGCGCTTAACCTTTTTCCATAAGCAAACCGCCGCACACAAATCATACTTCTCCCTCTTTCTGAATTGCAAATCCCCACGAGAGCCGGAGAGCCGCTTTTGAGCACCCTGAATTATGCGAAACTTTCCTTTGACACACAAAAGAAATTAAAGAACAGTGTGGCACCCAAAAAAAAAACCATGAAACAGAAAAACTACAATAAAGCCGAAACATTCCGCGACACATTCTGCAATTCTCTGCAGCACACAAAAATACAAAAAAACCCACACACATGGCAACCGATGGGTGGAAATAGAGGAAAATTCGCCAAGGGTGCGTCGCTGGGGTTCATGAAAATGTTTTGCTTATTTTCTTGGGCTTCTCCGAACTCTGCTACTTTTGCTAAGGCAGCTGGGGAAATATTTTGCAAGTTGCAAGGAAATTAAAAACCACGTAGCTGACAGGGAGCAGTATCCGGAAAAGGAATGCTGGCACAGCCCAACTAGTTATCCTTGGAGGGACGGGCTCCTGAATGCAGGCGAACTAGCTGCATGTCTATAGAATTCCACTCGGGGGAATGCCTTCCCACCGCTTTATTGGGGCACGTTCTGTCCCTTACTTTCACGGAACTTTGGACAAACTTGCCGGATAAAATAATCAGGCGAGGTCAGGTGTTAAAATTGGAAACTTGTCGCTGGTTTCTGAACTATAATTGAATCAAGTCCCGCTAGATTTAAGGCTATTACTTCTGTAAGCAGCCGTGGGTATACATAATTCCCTTGTATTTTGCCAGCCTCCTGGACCCCCTTCGCCGAATCAATCACGATCCAGGACACTAATGGAACCGGTCGAAATAAATTTCAAGCGAATTTCAATTATAGAAGGCATTTAATTACCATATCCCCCAGCACAGACACCGCCCCGCCCCCCGAGACAAATGGTGCTCTAATGGGATGACCTGGAATCGCGGACACGGAGCTTCTCCACCTGCCGCGGCTAATGGCGGCCCCGTTTCCAGCTCCACCGCGCAACTACATTAAATTGCGATGTCAGATTACGGCGCCTAATAAAACGCAATGATTTCGCATTCCGCCGGGCATCAGCATCACCATCGGCATCAGCATCAGCATCTGGCACTTGGCCTCCCTGCCACTCCCAGTGATGCCCTAATGATGGCTATCATAACATAAATCTTGGCCGGTGCGGGGGAATTTATTTGTCTGTTCATCGCCTGGATTTGGAAAGCAATTAGGAAGGTGGCCAGGTGAGGAAGGCCCGCTTCGAGGCGTGTTCCTTGCTAGTCCTGGGGAAATGTTATTTATGGGACAGATGGCGTTGAGTTGTCACTTTATTTGCTCGGATAATGGACGGCGATGGGTCCATTAAAAACTGCTGAACGCTATTTGCTTTCTGGGCCCCGCCCTGAAATATGTTTTCGGCCTTGTTTGGCTCTATACTTCAAGTGGACACTTGTCGGGCACCGCTTAAAACCCAAACACTAACCAAAATTCCCCTGAAGGGCTCTCTGACCAGCCCTGCTTCTGTTTGTTTTCGCTTTTGGCCATAGATCTAACGCTAAAGCTCAAAAATCAACAGCATGGACCGGCTTAGCACCGCATTTGGGGTTGAGAAGTGTGCTTACACGCTCTCCCAGCTCGCAGCGCGCAGCTCCCCGATGTTTGGGCCCCGGCTTCCGGATGTTGCGTTTGATTTACGGCTCTGAGTAGATATGTAGAACGAGTGCGGAAGTACAAGTGGAAATTGTGTAAAATATGCAGCTCCCAGTGCCAGCGCAATATGATTGATTCGACCGAGGATTCGAGAACGGCAAGAGGATGCACAGCAGTGTACGTGCCATTACCAATATCAGCTACAAATAGCAGGCACAGGGCCCTCTTTTTGGATACAACAAGAAGGCAAGCTAGTTTCGGGTAGCCGAAGTTTGTATACCCTTTGCATATGGATTGAAGGATCAAATAAGAAATAGATCATAATGAATGATTCATAACTAAGCCAAAAATGTATTCATTTCAAATCGGGAAGCTTGTATGCGTTAATTTTTATTAGGTTGACAAACCAAGATTTAAGCTTAGAATTAAAAAAATTTATTTATTTTTTTAAACCCTTTTCAGTTATGCAAAATGTTGAAAATTATAGTAAATATTTTATCGAGTTTTTGCAATATTATGTTCATTTAAATTAATTAGGAATTTATTGCTAGTAAATTGAATTAACACGACTTTTGTCAATCATGCCACAAAAAATATCTAAAATATGTAAATTATAGTGACATTAAATCGGTATTTTAATCTGATCATTTTTTTCGGAAATCAAAGTTAAAATATATTGTAAATTATGAAAAAAACATTAATTTCAGTTCGGAAAAAATGTTTTATGCTAGTTTTAATTAGATTAAAAAATCTGCATTTACCATAAAAAATTTTAAACATTAAATTTTTATTTATACATTTTTTAACAAGATAATTTTTGGAAAAGTTAAAGTTTAAAAATGTCATAACAAAGCAAAAAAGACATTAATTTTAATTCGGAAAGCTTTTTTGTGTGCTAGTTTTTCTAAGCTTTAAAAATCTGCATACTGAAATAGAAGTTTTTTAAATTAAATTTTTTATACATTTTTGGCAATTTTAACGATGTAACCCCTTATAAAAATTTTACAAAACTGTATACATTTTATTTTTTGGCCAAACAGGGCTAGATGAACTCAGCTTTTAATGCTGATCAAGAATATATATCATTTTTAGGGTCCTTCACTGCGTATCTTAAATTATTATATCTTGCGAAGTATACAAATTTGTAAGAATATTTAATTTTCTCACAAAAGTTTTTAGGTAGCTTCACTTTATTAATTTTAATTTATAAAGTTCTCTCTCAACACAAGTGTACTTCCCAGCTCGGACTTTAATATTCTTTAGCCTGAATATCTCCCAAAAAGGCAGATTAAAAATAAATACGCTCTAAACGAAAGCCCTCTCAATAGCTAGGCATCTTTTTATGTGGCAATTAGGGAAGTTCGACTGTGCAAGGTCGGCGAGGCATGCCAGAAAGGAAATCATCGAGGCAAAAGTGTTCATCCAGCTGACGACGACGGCGAGGCTGGCGAGAAAAAACAGTTTTACCCACAGGAACGAGAGAGGAGAATCAACTGGTGGCGCATTGGAACGAGTGCCTTAATGAATCTGGCCCGAGACTCGGCCGCCTGCCTCGTCGGCCCAATTGTTTTCGCTTGCCAGGATGCGCCAGCTGTCCAGGCTAATCAAGTGCACTGCCCCAAGCGGGTGGTGGTTGCTGGGTGGTTGGGTGGCGTAGGAGAGAGGCAGGTGCTAGGTTTGGCGTGGGGTTCTCTGCGAGCGGAGCTGCTTTTACAGCTGCTGGGCTCCAGGCGCGGATGCAGAAGCGCTCAAAAATGCTAATTGAACGAAGGAGTCGCAAACGACTCGGTGGGAAGTGGGGGAAAATTAGCATTTGATTTAATTATGCAAAAAAAGAAAGGGAGAGTGTAAAGCCGAGTGACTTGTCGGATAGACGCTAAAGTGGAGAGCCTCTCGCGCTTAGTTTTGACAACCACATGTGACTTCCTCGTGCCTCGTTTCTTTGGTTGAACTAAAATTAAGGAAATGTATATGGTTAAAGGCGGAAAGCCTTTAAAAATAGTGACTATAAGTTCTATATGTAACTATATGCTACCTAAAATGTCAAATTTTTATATAATTAATATTAATAACCCCTAAAAATCGCCTTTGTTTATGAGCTAATCAGGAATGCATTAGCAAATTTCAATTATATATGCCTATAAATATCTAAAATAACCTTAAGACCCTAGCAAATTTTCCCCAAACTCTATACCAATCTTTGAAGCTTCCCAGGCGCCATATTTTCTTCCAGACACTGTCTGAACACGTCAGGATCAAGTCCAACTCAATAAACAGTAAGTTCCAAGCCTTCTCAATTCAACCCACTCACCTGCATAGATGGCCTCGATGATAATGTCCTCCAAATGACGCACGTTATCGATGTCCAGTTCGCTGAGCAGCAGGGCGTAAGGAATGCTCTTGGCCTTGATAGCCAGCGAGACGATTGTGAGGTGCTGCAGCTTCTTCTGCATGGCGGGACTGAGTTCTATGAACTTTTCCGGCTGTGCTCGGTACTCCTTGTAGGTGCCATAGGCGAACAGGTTAAGGGTCTCCAGGTATTTGGCATCGGGGCCGTCCTTCAGCTATGTTTTGGGTTTCACACATAGATTAGATTACCAAATTAGATATTTAAGCAAAACAAACCTGTGCTACGTTAGGTTCCGCCAGTAATTCGCCGAAAACAAAGACATTTGGTGCCTCCAGAGCCTGGCGAATCACGTCCAGCAGTGCGGCGCCATTTGCTGACTTGGCCAGCACGCAGAACTTTTCCAGGAAGGTTTCCTTGCTCTTGCTAGGTTCCTCGTTGCCGAGCAGCATGTCCTGCGTCATTTTTGGTTCAGAAACTGTCTTAATTTACGCTTATTTTCCGGATTGTTTTGTTTTTGCAAAGATATTAGCGAGCAGTGTGACCGTGGCTTACGCCTCCCAGAATACCGTAACGCTTGGAATGCATTGCCGGTTTTTAACCGTATTCAGACAGACGAAAACTCTTCCAAAGCAGTAAATCGCCGTATCCACATAGACGAAAACTGTTCCAAAGCATTAAGAGAGAGCGAGAGGCAAATAGTTTGGAAAAGCTTGTCACCGAGTTCTGTTTCCAACCCCTGTATCCAGTTCAGATTCAAAAATACCAGAAAGGTGCAGGCGTTAGGAGATTATTTCAGGGCGCACGTTTAGTATTTTCAGAGCGGGTAGCGGAAAATAATCTAAATTTTAAAAAACACAGACTGCTCTCAAATGTTTGCCTTTCGATCTGCCATTCATATATTTCAAACGATGGTTATTGCCTAATAGATGGGCACAGCCTTGTAAACCTCTTGCGAACGCATCGGGTAAGCCCCGAGCTGGAAACCAAAATCCGATGACATCCAACATGGTGCTCGACTTGGGAAATTCCGCCTGGATAACCTGTGTCAGTTGAATGAAGAGATCTGCTTACTTTTCCCACGATAGCCCAATCCAACTTCTAGCCAACAGCAAACTCAAACAAAACCCTTCTTCCACAAAAACATAACCTAATGTTCTTAATAAATAATTTGGCTTCTAGTTTATAACTAATTGTTAGCATTTTATAAATAAAGAAATTTGTTTGCGCTTACCTATCGGAGCTATCCGCTTTATATATAGGATATGGGATAATAGTTTCGGTTCGGACTTACCTGCAGTAGAAGACGAGGACCCTCAGTTACCTTACGTCGCCACATTGCAGATTTGGCCGAGATTCATCGATGATTAAGTCCTTTCGAGTGCAGAGGTTCCTCCCACAATTATTAACTCAATTATTTACACACTTTTTAACACACGATTATTAACACAGTTCCAAAGAAATGGGTGATGATCACTTGTTAAGTAACCGGAAGCCGCGGACAGACTTACTGCGGGTAAGTCCGAACTAAAACTATTATCCTATATCCTATATATAAAGCGGATAGCTCCGATCGGTAAGCGCAAACAAATTTATTTATATATATAAAGCAAGAGTATGTTATAAACTAAAAGCGAACTTATTAATTAAGAACATTAGGTAATATGGCCTAGGAACATTAAAGAATATTGTGTTTCAAATATTAGCGGTTGTCAAGAAAGTATGACCGAGTCATTGGCCCCCAAAAAATGTGTAACAAGAAGTAGAAAGAGCGGTCACACTTCAAAAGAATAAACATTTTTAAGAACTGGATACCACAGATACCTTGAGCTGGTAACACTGAGGTACTTTCAGTGAGGCTGAGTGCTGTGAAACTTGGCGGCACATTTGAATTCTATTAAATCGAGCTAAATATTTCAATTTCGCAGTTTACCTTGTTTGGGTTTACTTTCAGTCAACCCTTTCCCCTTCTTATCATTATGATCATTATTATTTCATACCCTTAAGGGGCTTTAAGCTCCTAACTCCATTGTTTCAGCAGAAACAGACTTACACATTTACACGCACCTTGCAAAATGTTTCCACATTACGCTTAAAGTGTGGTATCCTCATTTTAAAACACTTTTCACACCACATTCGCCAGCAAACGCACACAGCCACGCCCCACCCGAGGGCAGTGCGGTGTGGAAATGAGGGGAAAAAGTAAAAAGAAACCCAGGGAAAGAGGAAAGGGATGAGCCTAAAGAAAATATATTCCTTGAGCCACTTTCGGCTGCCAAAACTTTGCGCCAGCCACACTTGTTAATATTGCTGCGGGGCATAGGGGGGCAGGAGAGAGAATATAAAAAAGGCGGAGGGTCAAAGTTGAAAACCCTTTATTGTGTCTGGGGGGTTGGCTTGGCCCATTGCCACCACCCCTCCGTATGGGATTCGCCTGTTCATCGATTATGAAAAGTTAACTAAAGGTCAGAGCCCCTTGGGGAAAACACGCTGCAAGAGATCTCCGGAAAAAGGTGAGCCAGCGAGCAGCAGAGCTTTAAAGCCACTTTGTCAGTTTTCGGGAATTGCAGACCACACTGTATCCATTATCATGGCATATTTTCCCCACTCCAATTTTCCCTCTGGCATTGTTTTCCCAGTATCACGTGCCACTTGCAACGCCGCCGACACTTGGGCAGGAAAATTGACCACACTGTTTTGCAATTTTTCCAATTGGATGCGCACGCCTACTCGCCTACGCCTCGCACATTTTATTGGATTTGCCAAATTTTCACAGTACGCCGCCATTACAAAATTGGTTCTGATTTTGATTCCGTTTCGGATGCTCGGTGGTTCAGCTGCAGCCGCTTTCCCAGGGCCCTCGGACGCGCTGGGATGTGGGTGCATGCGGTCCTTTTTCCTGTGGTCCGGTGCGTGGAATTGCATCCGTGATTAGTTTGCCGGGTACTTTCGAAACATTTTTGGAATAATGCTAGCGAGCTACGGAGTGCTTCTCTCACTCGCATTCTGCGGCCTGCGTGCCGAAAGTTTCTCCCACTCCTGGGCTCTCGGCATCGCAACCGCCAACACCCTGTGGGGTCATCCATCCGACCTGGCTGCTCCATGGATGATGGCAGGGCTTTGAGTCTCTTCAAGCCTAAATTCTGAGTGGAAAAAGTGTTTATTTTTGGGCTATTGAGGGGACTGTTAAAGGCTGCTACTCAGCATTTTTACCGTTATAAATATTAAACAAAAAATAGGTCTGCTTAGCGACATAATTCAAGAAGGTTTTCAAATATTTAACTGCAAAAGTCAAAGGCTTTTCAATGGTGTAAACTTAAACTGAGGCAGCTGCAACTAACAATGGTTCTGTGGTTTTCAGCCTATAGTTTTCCTTCAAACAGGGTAACTTGTAGTAGACTTTCCGCTCTGACGCCTGGACGCTTTTCACATTTTCGTAAAGCTCTTTGTCATGCTGGCAAACTTTGCTCGCTCCGCGTCGTGTTCTGCTTCTCCTTTTTTCATTGTGGATTTTACTTTGTCATTAATTTGACGCACAATGAATCGGCAGTTGGCAGGTTGTTCGACTGAACAGTTCGTTCGATTTCCTGAAGTTTCTCAGTCCTATTTCCGAGATTACACAACGCAACGCAGCGAAGGCTTTCAATTTAATTTGCGGCTAAAGCATTGCCATCATTTGCCGAATTCGGCTACCAGTCACCCGGCACCCGGCACTCCGCCACCAACACTCCCCCGGAAACCGGTTGACAACTAAGCTTTAAAATTAATTACACTTTTTCACTTTCGAATCCATCACCGACTTGCAGTGCACAGCACATGGAAATCCTCGGAGCAGGCCCAGGCCCACGCGCCCCGACAATTTGCTTACTAGCCCATAAAAATGTATGGAAATAAAGTATCAAAACAGCTCAGGGCGTCCAAATGGCCACATAAAAGCGCTCGGCTCCGCGAACGCGCCCGGCATGCAAATACTTGGCCCAAAGGCGGCTGTCCTACCGTATAACAGTGTACTAAAACTTGGCTTAGACCTGTCTTTCCCCTGCCGAGGCAGCAGCTGTGGCTCGCATTGCCTTTGGCGATGGCTTGGGCTTATCATTTTTTATCGGCCGGCCGGACAAAGACTTGACCTTCCCAGTGAGTTTGTCGCTCTGCTCATTAGGACTTAAATTGCTTGCCCCGCCCCTGAGACACTCTGTGTTTCTGTACCGGGGAAAAAACAAGTCTGAAGCTGATAAAGTAAACAGGAAAATAATGTATAGTTGTATAGTACAGGAAATGATGTTAAAATATGGATTATTATGGAAAAATCTAGGTAATTATTAGAATAGGAAATCATATACTACTTACTATATATTTTGATTTAAAAATGTAAGTTTCTTTCTTCTGATTATTATTAATTGAGGAATATTTTTACTTGAGTAAGAAATACTAGTAACTCACTAGATATTCATATACATATAACTAAAACACATAAAACAGCATTATTTTCAGCCTCATTAATAAATTTCAACATTAAACTATCTAAATAAAATCTCCTACCACTTTCCGCTCAGTGCATTGGCCGCGATTATTTGGCTTACTGAACGTATTGTTATTATGGTTATGGCACGGGCCAGCACGCTTATCGATGCAAATGACAAGCGGCCGGCCGGGAAACTTTGGCAACTCGGCCCATTTCCCATTTCCCAGTTCCACAACAAGGTCAAGCAGTCTTGACCCGGATCAGGGGCTTGTCCGCGGGCCACCGCTGTTCGCTGGCTTAAAAACATGGCCCACAATATGGCCAGAAATAAGTTGTAATAAAGTATAAAGCGCGGGGCAGAGGCGGAGATGGAGGCGGATATCGCTTCATTGCGAAGAGTGCAGCGAAAGGTTGCACAAAAGCCGTTGAAACTGATAAAAATTCCCCTGCTTTATGACAATTTATCAAGGATTTCTTTTTAGAAGCAAACTTTGTTGCTGAACGGACGCGCAATGAAAGGAACCAAATTACTTTGGCGCAGTGGAATGAAGGAAAGTAAAAATGCAATTTGGGTCAAGTTCCACGGACATGGACAGCTGCGGGGGAATGCCGGCATCGCCTCAGAGATAGAAAGATTGTTAATTTAAATAACAAAGTTCCAGCGGATCCAAAACGGAACACAAAAAGAAGTTGCGAGTTTTACAATAAGTTTTCAAAAATAAACTATGACTGGATTAATGTTCAGTGAAGATGTAAATAAAAGATTTTCTTTTTATTTTAGGTATTATTTCTGATATATTTTTGATATTAAGTACCAGACCCTTTACCAGGTTATCAGGCTGCCCCTAGAACTGTGAAATTCCAATTAAATACTACAATTTTCCCTCGAGTGTATGGTAATCTGTGCGTAAAACCCACCGTTTCCCAGTCGAAACCTCAATTAGTCTTCAGTCGTCAGTCGGAAACCAAACTGTCAATGTTTCTCCAACAGAGGAAATAACCGCAGCGATAACAATGTCAAATCAAATTTCGTCACAGCGCACCCGAACACATGGATCCAAAAATCGGAGCCACCACCGCACAGGCACACCACCGCACAGGATATGGTAAACTCGGCGGCACAATGCCTTCCCGCCCGCAGGTCCCCATCTAGTCGAGCGTGGCGTATTATTATAACGATTTTTGTTTATTTGAAACCTCCGCCGGGCGAAAATCGTGCCAAAACTACTCGGTATATAGCATGCATTGGAGAGGTGGCAAAAAACACAACACGGATATAAAGCGATGTTGACATGTGCCAGGCGCAAGGATAACGGCCGCTGGCACTCGGTGGGAGCAGGACCCCGAACAATCGATGAACAATTTGGGGTATTGCGAAACCCACTTGTTGCCAAGTCCCAATCAATTCAGCGTGTCGCAGATTATTTGGAGTTTTATTACGGATGCAAGGGCAAAGTGTAAAGGAATGGAAATTGGTAAGTGGAAATTGGAGCTTGGAAACTTTTGAATTTTTTCCGGTACTTGGCTGTAAGGATATCTAGAATATCTTTACAATTTATGTTTCTTTTGCAAATAAATATTTTTTAAACTGAGAAAAGATAGTTGTCTTAGAGTTAGACTCCCAACAAGGATCCCACATAAGCCACCTTTCCCAGAAGGCAAATAACTTGGCAGACGTTCTGTAAACTCTTTGGGCCTGCCTGATATTTATCCTCTTTCAGCTTAGCCCCTAAGTGGCTTTGAATGGCTGAATGGCAGCCCACTGTGTGCCCAGGCAGCTACCGATAATAGAGGAATTTCTTGTTTCGAATTTTCAAGTGCAACCCGTAAGCACTTTTCACCTGTCGTAACCCAGGAGGCGAAATGGGTAAACCGGAGGGGAGTCTAGGGAAAGCGGCTTTCGTCGTGTAATCGAGAACTGAAACATTTGGGAACTTTAGAGCTGCCGATGGCCGGGGGAGGGGCGGACTAAGCCGAAAGCCGGGCCATTAATTTCAATCTGCATTCGTCTATTTTTAGGGCGCATGTAGGCATCCATCCATCCACCTGACAATGTCGAGGCTGGATCCTGGTTGAGGGGCTGGGATAACGAATTTGATGAATGTTTCCGTTGCCCAAACAACAAACACGGGCTGGCGGTCATGGAGCAAAAAGCCAGCATGTGAGGAGTATTATCCCATCGAAGGAGCGAACAAAAAACCTATCAAAACAAACGATAATGTTGCTATCCTGACTACCATCCCCATCCCCGCCCAGATGATGATGATGATGAGCGCGATACGGATAATAAGGACGTCGATGCCATTAGAGTGTGCCGGGTCGGGCCCGTCGATGATGATGTGTTGATTGCCCCCAGATGAGCCGAGTCGATTGGTCAGTTGGTAATAAAACCGGACGGCGATTGCATGTGCGGATACAGAAATCAAATTAAATCACGTTTAAATGGAGACAGTAAAGAGTAGGTTTTATGAAGCTGGCCAGAGTAATGCGTTGATGGCCAGTTATCCCATCGATTTCCATTTCAACGACAGCGGCTCCTAATTAACGTTAATTAGTCAACTTCAATGTACTTTGTAGCCGGGGAAGTTTTAAGCTCACGGCAAAGAGTCCTTTGTCCGTTTAAGCCCTGTTTTGCAGAGATTTGGCCATTCGGGGGACTCGCCGTTGCCATTCATCGCAGCTCATTAGGCCGCGCAATGTGTTGCCTACATTTCGGAGGAAAATTAAACTGGCCAACAACGGAGAGTCGGGCTGACTCTCCTCATTCATCTTCGTTTCATTATGTGCCGTGTCCTGTGTTCTGCGCCAGATAACCCCGGCGCCTTTATTGACAAATTTATTTATTAACATTCGAGTTCATTAAACCAAGAATTTGCTACAACAAGTCGAGGCGGCAGCGGCAAAGGCGGCGGCAGCGACGGCAGCTTGGCTCAAAGCAGCTCAGCTGGCTTTCGCACGCTTGGCAGGAAGTTTTTGGACCAAGCGCATAAATCACCCGGCCGTCGAAGGCCCCTGTAGGTCCCGCTCCCGCTCTGCTGATTTTCCCGGACGAGGTCTATCATTTCTGGCTGCCCCACCAAAAACAAACTTCGGCCGGCTACAAAGTAGTTTTTAAAGCTCTCGCCCGAAAAATTCTTTGTTGTCGCTTCTGGGGTCGAGCCAGGAAGTGAGGGAAATGAGGAAAATGCCGGGGAACAACAACAGCAGTTCGCTTAATCCATAAAGATTTATTTGCCGCGCCGCAGAACAAACAGATTTCCCTCGTTTTCTCCTCGATTGGCCAAAAGTTTTTTAATTAAATCCTCGCCAAAATGGTGGATGTGGATGTGTGCGTAACTCGAGGAATAATATGTTAAAGTTTTCCAGATTTAAGTTGGCCTTAATAATCTAATTAAAGGAGTCCCCGCCCTGTCATCCTGGGTGACTCTGTCGGATTTAAGTTTACAATTTCGTAAGCGCCAGTCTCCGTTGGAATTTTCAATTAGTTTTTGTCCGCTTAATTGCATTTATCGTCGGGGCTTTAATAATGTATTTTACACAGCAAATAGCTGTGTGATGAAATTGCTGCTCTCGCAGCAGATTGCATTTTCTAACAAATATTTCATTAGGCCCGTGTCCGTACTCAGTCGATTTATATTAATTCGGCAACTCGTAATTCCCACAGAGGAAGGATATTCCACACCTGGCCCACCTGGCTCGAGTGCAGCCACTAATTGTCGCTGGCAATAATACCGAGAATTGGATCCGCATTTGAATAATGTGAGGAGCACAGGTTTGCATCTGTAAATCGACCCGAGGGCGGGGCCGGTCGGACGGATCCATGAGAGTTGCGCATAATTGGACTGCCATTATTTGAGTAATGGACAAGTTCATTAGAATGCGTAGCATATTGTTGAATCAATGGCCAAATTAATGCAGCCGTGTACGAGTAAACACATGCATGTCTAATTGAGGAGTTAAACACAGTATCAAGTGGCGCCCTGACTTGCTCGCACGAAGATTGATTGCCGGATGCATGGCAAGATACTAAATTTAATTAATTCTGTGCTATCTGCATCGAAATTCGGCAGCTAAATTGTAAAGCCATAAAGCATTTGGGGGCATATCTTTTGAAAATGCATAAATAAATCAGTTTGCAGTTAGCAAACCCTCATAATTATTATTATTGCTGTTATATTTTAGCAATTAAACTGATTGTTCTCGGACCATAATATTTGATAATCGCTTTATTTTGCATTTAATTTGAAAGGCTCTTAGTTGAAAATGTTTGGTTTGGGGCTTTGGAATTTGCTGGTTTTCAGTTTAATTATATTCGTTTAGTTTGGTATCTATTTGTTGAAGGGATAAAAAATAAATTGAGGCCTTACATATTTAATTCCTTTGCATATTTAATTGATTTTATAGTTTTGAAATATATAATACTGGAACCTATTTATCTTAATGTCAAAAGACATTTAATTTGTATTGCATTTAGTCCACATTTTAGCCTTTGTTTTGCATTATTTAAAAAATTTGTATTATTATTTAATATTTATTATTAATTTTGTATTATTTATTATGAATTTACTATTTTTATATTCAAACTTAATTTTCTTTATCACCAAAGCTTGAATAAATTAAGATACGTTTAGAGCTTTGTCCCAAAACTGTGGCTTGTGTCTCAGCTAAGCTATAGCTTTAGATTATGTGGATCTTATGTTAACGCCATCTAAACTGTTCGAAATATCTGTCATGGCTTTAAGCCTGTATAAATTCAATTAAGTCATTTATATTTCATTATCAAAGCCAGTATCTTTACCATCTTAACACAAAATTGCAAACTGTTTTTTAATTAATTAAACAGCTCTTCTGGATATATACTTGCCTTATTAGAATAAAAATGCTGTAATTAATCATGCAGTAAATAAGCAGAGGGACTGTGCTGAGAACCATTCAATTAGTTTAATGAGGCACAAAATAAACACCTGCAAGTACTAAGAATGCAAATGATTTGAAAATAAAACATAAAACCGATTTATTGATTCTGTTGAACTGGATAAATGCTTGCAGTGGATAAGCAGCTGCAACAACATAATATTGAATTCCACTATTTAGATTGTAAATATTTTAATTGCTGCAAATGATGTTTGAGTGAGCCGAGTAATTGTTCAGCGATTTTAGCCAAATCTATTTGTATTTGGCATGAATTCCATGCAAATATTTATACTCTTAGTATAGTATTTAAAGTGTGTAAATAAATGATTTAAAGCTTAGCCGTTGCAAGTTCCAGATGGATGACTGAAAGTGTTTAAATTTAAGTTTTTATTCACAGTAAACTAGATACTTGTCTTGATTTAATGATTTAATCCGAGACTGGTCAGCAAAATTGCATTTGGTTCTGTAGCATCCATGTCAATGGCCGCCCGAATCGTGGAGCCCATTTACTCCACTTGACAGCTAATGACGTGCGCCACATACATATATAGTAAATAGTAATTCAGATGGCAAAAGTGTCAACTCAGAGGCGGCGAAATCAGATCCCAATAGGTGACGGTGACCCTGAGCCAGATTTGCGATTTGTGACTCGTGTGGTGAAAGGTGGCAGCTGGAGTCCAGCTCGAGTTCGAGTACGTGATGGGAGTAACCGTACTTGGCCACATCGCCAAAGCGCCATGGCACCTCAAACCGAAATGATGTTTGGATTTTGGCTCTCTCTCCCTCTCTCTCTTGGGGGCAAGCACATAAGCGGCTTATGCAAAACGCTCGTAGTGGCACTCGAAACCCAATCTGCCACTGAAGCTGGCCAATTTAAAATCAAGTGTATCACTTGCTCGCAAGCGTCAGTGTAAACAAAAACAGACTTTAAACCTGTTTTAGTTGGTGGTGACGCACTCGAGGGAATTTACCTGTTGAACTTCCCCGATTACCTGGATTCAAATTCATTCGATTCCATTTTGGGGATCAACTAATTGACAGACTGCGGTCGATGTGGCATTAGCATCGATCAACGTTGCACTGAAATCGGCGCAAATTGGGGTAGGGAATATGACGCTGCTTATTTGTGTCAATTTCTCTCAATGTTACTCAACCCATTATCTGTGATTTGTTTCTGGCTATGTCTCTCAAATTGTATCTTGCTTTCCTAAAACACTTTTTTCTGTTATCATATCTTGGGAACAAATGCAACGTAATTGAGGCGAGAGTAGAGCTGGCAATTAATATCGATATCTTATTAAAGCATTGATATTAATTTTTGATATTTTTTGAAATTATTTAAACTTTTTAAGATATATAGTTTAAATGGTTCGAAGTTATAAAATTATCAATCGGTTGGTAGGTCTTGTTTAAGTTTATTTCGATATGAAGAACGATTTTTATCGTTCATATGCTCATTGATGATAAAAATGATCAATATTTTCGATAATTCACATCGATTGAATGCTTTTCCATCGGCTCTTATCACCTTTCGCGGGTTCGTTGCATCGCCAGTTCAGTTGTGGTCTCCGTTTATTACGCCTGTCAGGGGCACTTGCTGTTGAACACTCGACAAACACACTCCACGGGCCGAGGGAAAGTTAATTAATGTATCTGTTTAAAGACAAGCGACTATCTAAATTGCCAGAGTCGACAGTGTTTGGCGTTCATTACACTTCCTCGACAGCATGCAAACGAGTTTGTTCGATAATTGAATGCCCGCCGAGGTGCAAGTGAATCAGTGGGCAAGTGAAGAGTCAGCAGCCAACACGGCGTATGATTAATAATAATTATCGAATATCTGCGGACTGAAGGTGCCATCGCAGCTGGTGGTGGTGAACCGCAGAATTAGAACCTTGACACGCCTCCGCCGGCGTCACGTTTCTTGTAAGGCTGCCATATAAAAATAAATAGTATAGATCGGAAACATCTGAATGTCGGAATTATGCAAATCCATCGGCATCAAACCGAGAGCGGAGTGCGCAAACCTGTTGCCGCTGTCGCATTCATTTCATTTCCATTCCATTTCATATTTAGAAGTCCGCCGATCGAGATTTTAGTTTAGTTTTAATTGCGCCCGTAAGCGGTTCACTTCGTGCCCTTCAACTTTAAAAGTTAAATTTCAATATTTAAGAAATCCCCACCACGGTCCGTGTAAATTAAATTCTTCTGCAGGTAAAAACTCGTTGACATTTCGTGGCATAACAGTAAAATTTCAGGAAATGCTTCTGCATTTGCATGCAATTTTTTAACTGCAGACCTATCAGTAAAAACCCCAACACGAGGCTTAATTAAAAGTCATGAAGTGAATAGTCAATACGCACAATGTAACCATCAAATATTACCATAAAAAACAGTTGAAATAAATAATTTAATCAGCCATGTGTAACTTTACTCAGTGTCACGACCAAAAGATGCCCCATATGGTTCATTGGAAAAAAACCTGAACCGAAACACCTCGATGTAAATGCCTTGTGTGTTTTCTGTGATTGTAAATATATGCAAAGTCGGCTTGATATTGTGATAGGTTTATATTGAAAATATGAAATACACTTTTAAATATTAACTGCCTCGTAATGAGGAAAATTCACGAAGTCTTTATCGAGAATCGCGATGTCCCTTTTATTTTTCGCATCCAGATAGAGAGCGCTCGCATTGTGAGGCAGAGACAATGATATCAAATTTTAATTAATTATTCCCCTTTTGTTTGACGCCGTCCAGGCTTGCCTTGGACATTAATTAACCACATTTCATTGGCGTACACATTGGCTTTCATTCCCAGCTCTATTTCCGAGAAAGTTTTCCATTGGCCGCGCTGTTTAAACATTTTCCACAAATTAAACTCCAACCAGAGGCGAAACTTATTCTCGAACGGGAAAAATATTGAACGGAAAGCAGAATCCATGGGAATTCGCCGATATTATGTTAATTGAAATGCAATTGCGAGAGCCGAAGTAAAAGGCAAATGGACATAAAAAGTTTATCTTAAGTGGACCTCCTTGGCCAGGCATCGAATTAGGGGCGGGAAAATAAATTATGGGGCTTTAAGTGACCGAAGGATAATTACTTCTTCGCTTGCCAAGCTTAATTAGAGCACGATTTGTGTGCAAGTTTTTCCAACAAAAAACTTTAACAAAATTGTTTATGAGAGTTAAACCTTTAAAAGTTATTCGTTGTTTCCATTATTGCAACTTTTTTACTTACTTCCCCCGCAGTGAAAACAGTAACTTAATAACTGTGATTAATTAAAAAAATATAAAACTGCATTAGCCCGTTTTAAATAATGTGCCCGTGCACCCTCTGCTTTGTCCGTCGTTTCTTTTGCCGGAAAACTTATTAAAATGCGCAGCCAAAGAGAGGGAAATTGTGGTTCCGGAAAAACACTAGCACACATGGTGGATGGGCGTAGGTGGGTGTGGGAGGTAATAGGTGGTTGTGGGAGGGTCCGGGTGGTTTTGCGTGGTTCTGGGCTGCCAGACACTGTGACCTCTCCCAGCAAAGTCCCCTCATCAGGGCTTTCAGCGGCCGGCAGCATGTGCCAGATATTTATGTTACGCTTTTGTGTATTAAATAAATTATGGTGAGTGAAACTGTCACTGGGACGACGGCAGAAGCAGCAGCAGCGGGGCACAAATTGCATTTGCAAACTAGATGGAGTCGTAATGTCGTGTTTAGCCTGCCCAGCGAGTCGTGAGAACGCCGGAGTTCTGGGTGCTGGAAATCGCAGAGTAAATTGCATCATCAAATGCCGGCAAGGGCGGCACTTCCCACACTCGGATTTGCATGCCGTTCATGTTGATCGCTGCATATTTTACCATTAATCCCGAACCGAATCGAACGGAATTTAGCCCCTGGAAACGAAGGGTGGCATAAGCCGGGCTAGAACTTGCATTTGGCTCATTTATAACCATTACTTGTGGTGTCTGCTTATTGGCATTTGGCTTTTTGCCGTTGCAAACTTCATTATTAATTGGAATTTTCCTCGGCGAAATGAGAGAGAAAATGGCATCGAGATTAGCTAGAATTTCTGCACGCAAGGAATATTTGATTAAAGGGGGTAATAAATTGTATGTAATGTAATTTCCGCGTCTTAAAGTTGCCTATGCAAAACTATAAAGTTTCTGGCATAAATATGCATTCCAACGTGACCTTGAGCTGGCTAGCCCACTCTCAAGCTTAAATCCCCATTTGAAATGGAATCATTTCTTTTGTTTCTAATCCGTTTTTATATAACAAAGGTGGAACGGAAGTAAGCTCTTAGGAATTATGGTTCATGTCATGCAAATTAGACTCTTTCAAAGGAGTGTCAGAAGATCCATTCAAATTTTAACGATGTGAAAAGGCAAAGCCGAAGCTTAAATTCGTTTTGATTGTGAATGCCAAGATGTGGCCCAAGGGCTTTGGTTCCATTCATGCTGCAAAATGCAGAGAAAAGCACTCTTACTTGCGACTAAACCTCTGCCTTTCAATCTGCATAGTCGGCCGAAAAAACGAACTATTTACACTCGATTACAAAGTTAAGCACATGCCCTCGAACACAACAGCCGGAAAAGTGGAAAATCGAGTACATCAACAAGTGCACCCACACACACACACACACTTAGGAAGGGCAGTAAGCGCATGGAAAAAGGAAAACGCAAACGCACTCCCTTGCTCTCTCTCGGAGCGGCAAAGCGGAAACGGGCGTAAAACGGGGCGGCAGAGCGGAAATGAGCGGAAAACTCGACGTCCCAAGAGTCCTGGCCATGGAAAGTGAATAAATATTTAAAGATTGCGAAGTCAGCTGGCACTGAAAGGCCGGCCTGTCACACGATGACATTTAGCCGCACCTGAAAGTTATTGGCCACACCACCTGTGCGTGTGTGGTGTGCGTGTGTGCCCACTTCATTTCCGTTTCCGTGCACTTGAGCTTCGGCTTCAGCTGTGCATTGCCTTGCTAGTTATGAGTGCAGCTCCTGCTCCTTCGCCCTTGGTCCTTGATCCTTGCGGTTCGCACATTGTTGCCGCCTCTGCTCGGCTGTAAAGCGTGCGAAAATTAGTTGCGAGCTTGGAAGGCATATCAACTTTCAGCCAGCTGCATAAATGTGGCCAACATAGTTGCAACGCATCTGCTTTGATAGGGTCAAAACTTAAGCAATAACAACAGGAGAAACACAGAGGAGAGAGAGGAACATCAACAAGAAATAAGCTTTGTTTTTGGGTTCAAGGGAATAACATGGGGCGGACCTAGTAACTAAAACATGTTTTTAGCCCTAATTCTGTTGGCTTTATTCTGGGAATATTAGTCATTTGCAATAACATTGAGACTTATTATCAATTCAAATAAATGTTTAAGCATTTTAAGATTGCAGTATTAGGAAAAAACTATTTTTTAGAGTTTAATGTATGGCTTCAAGTATTTATTTCCATTGAAATAAGCCTGAATCACAAACCTTTTATATTATTTTGTTACAAAAATGTACGTTATGTTACCAAATGGATAGTTATCCTGATGTTATCATAATATTTAACAACAAATAAATAATGATAGTTAATAAAAACCCACTTCAATAAGTTTTTCTCCCTGTGTAAGCTTCTTTCTAGCTGCTTCCACAGCAAAGTAAAATGGAAAATTTGCCAATTATAAGACGCATATTTATTTCCCATCTCTCCCAGTGTCCCCTCAAAATTTCTCGTTTATCTCATTGAGTTGACCCAATCAATCAGCCTGATGGATGCCTCAATATCCTTATCAGCAGGACGTCAGATACAGTGCAGTCCCTAACAGAGCCGCTCTCTTAAGCTGTTAGCAAGGCTACTCGTTGACAGAGGGAAATTTGAACAGCGGAAATCACAGCGCTCAAATGCCGCTGTTAGGGCATTAAAGTGAAAGTAGAAATGATCTGATTGAACAGGGTCGTATACTTATACATTCCCAATCTGGGTGGGGGGCAGGAGGCGACTCCGCTGTTATTATTGTCATTTTTATTGGCCCCAAACTTCCGCTGGAGTAATGAAAACGTTTACGTTTGCATTACGCGAGCTGTGCTTATTTTTATATGGCCCCACCGAATTTTAGGCCAAACTTTTGACGCACTCGTCCGCATAAAGGCCGGCGACGCGTCGAAGGAACTGTGGCACCGGAAGCGGCAGAAGGCAGCCGGCGGTAGTAGGGATTCGTCGGCATAAAATACCCGCACTTATTGGCCCTGATTACGTTATGAATTTACGAGTGACGGCCGCCGGAATTGATTTCTGCCTGCCTGTCGGCGGTGAGTGTGTGTCTTCCATCGCGTTTAAAGCTGTTTTACATCATCGGCGCTCATCAGCAGGCAGGGTAATGTAATGGCTCATTCCGTACTCTATTGTTCCGGGTTTGGCCTGAATTTCATTCACGGGCAGGAATCCCTTCCAGGTGGAGGCTGCACTACATTATCCACACATCCCGCTGAGTAATGCCGCAGTTTTTTATTAATTTAATATTTTATTCTGAGAATCTAGCTGGGATTCTACAGGGCGGGCCATAAAACAAGCTCTGCTTGGCCCAGAAGTGGGCCATAAAAATATATTTCCTGCCCTGCGGTACTCCAGATTTATGTACCTTCGGCCGAACCCTGACATTAATACCGTATTTCATTTTTGGAATCGAGCAATATATGGCTTTGAATTTCATCTGCTGATGCTGCTTTGTTGCATCCAGGGCATCCTGCTCAAAGGATGCAGGAAGTTCGACAGGCACAAAAGTTGTGCCTTGACAATACAGTCAACCCTTTTGCGAGGCGCCATAAAGGCAGGTGCTGTGCTGTCAGAGCTATTGTTTTCCTACAATCAAATAGTTTACGACAGCCTCGAGTCAAAGCAGATGTGCATCCTGATCTGGCATTCGTCACTGCAATTGTTCTCCCTCTCTTTTGATGCCTTTGATTCTGGTTTAGATTTTACGGCGCTGATTTGATTTGCTCCAGCCCCAAACCCATAACCGAATATATGATTCGATTTTTTGTGGATTGGTCAGAAGAGTTAGGACTTTGGGCTAAAATTAAATAAGAATCTGATGGGATAACTCTTTTGCTACCTTATTTCAGGGATTCATTAACCTTTAAAAGTATTAATTTGTTGTATTTGTAATTTAATTAACTTCATAATTAAAAGTCAGTATATCATCAGAAATATATATCATATTTTCTTCAAATTTCTCACAAGAAGTCAAGGCATAACAAATTCGAAAATTGCTGTCTGTGGTTAGTTGATTTTCTCCCAGAATCCAGGAAAAATGCCTACCGACATTCATTTGGGCTTCCCGGCCGGGTTGCTGCCTAATTAACAGGCAAAACTCCAGACTCGCCGCTACATAATTGATCTAAAGTTAATTGCGGGACATTAGGCCCTGACGGAGGCCAACAACATGTGCGGCTAAGTGCCAAGTTATTCCGACCAGGACTCGCACTCAAATACGGATTCTGTCGAATTTATTTGCTGTGTGTCAGCGCCATAAGTCAATCTTTTTGTTTGGCCCACATACGACGAGTCCTCCCTCCAGTCCTATTTCACTTTTTTTCGGGCAGTGATTGATTAGTTCGTGTGGGCGAAAGTCGAAAGGAAAAAGGACGAAAGGTGTTTTCAAAGCTGCTCCTTTTTTGTGTAAACAAGAACCTCAACATGTGCCGGAGTCGATTTATCAAATCTAAACAAATGTAAAACAAAGTTGAGGGAATACAAATTGAAGTTTTGAATCGGAGATTTATGGGCTGGCATCTTTCCGAATCCCATCTAAATAATTCCGCAACACTTTCCCAGTTTTCCGGACAGAGTGCTCTGCCGACAGTCTGTCTGACTGTCTGCGTGTCTGTCATCTGCGGGGCAATAATTTAACTAAATTACTGGTCAACCGCATAAAGTTGAATTGAAGTCTGGCCGGGAATCGTTGTGTTATCAGGCCCAGCCCAGTGGACTCTGTTTGGGCACACTTTATGTAAAGCCGGAATGCTCTTTAACGAGCCATTGTCATGTCCCGATGTCCTGGAGCCCTGCTCCTTGTGATGGGGGGAGTGTGAAAGGGGACCAGCGGCTGTGCTGTGCATAAAAAACAAATGGCCGGCCATTTCGGTAGCGCCCATTTTGATGATTATGCCAGATTTTCATTTAGATGATGAACGATGATGCTCCTCGTTGACCCGTCCACTGGGTTGGGTTTCCTCTAGGAACACCTCCTTCCTGCTGTCCGTTTTAATGGGACCTGTTCTCAGGCTTTAAAACTCCCATACATTTCACTGTCTGTTCTTCGGTTGATAAAAGCTGATTTGAAGGCCTGCATATGTGGCGTTTCTCTGCCTGGAATTTGATTAATGTGGAGCTGCAATACCCACTAGCCACTTCTTATTGGCCACTTGCAACTGGCCACTCATTACTGTCCCATTATGCACAAGGCCTACTGGCACACGGCCCACACTGCGTATGAGGAATGTGCAGGGAAGGAGGCCTTTAAAGCCGATTTGGGGCCACAAATCGAACGGAAAGCCTATTAAAACCGGCGGTTGGGCTAATGAGGAACTCAACTTTGGGCAATTAATTCGGTCACGCTCTGCGCGGCGCCACCAGGTATACAAAATCAATTTCCACTTGAGGCCCCCAGGCGCGGGTGAACATTTCAATCGGTTTGTGTACAGCCAGCGATTTACATTAAATCAAGACAGGGACAAAGACAAGGAGAAATCCTGGGAGGGGCGAGGGAGGCCGGTGTGAAGCCACTCAGAAGTTGGCAAACAGACCTTTAACTTTGTATCAAAGGTGTACAATTTCATAAAGTGTCGCCGCGGCACGGCCCAAAATCAAATGCAAACAGAGTCGCAGAATCGTTTTATGCCGATTCTGGGGCGTAGACGGGCATAAATTGTGGCTGCCAGACGGAGTTCGTGCTGTGAGGCAGCCCAAAGGATTATGAGTTTCGTTTACCCCAGTGTCCTTGGGAATGCGTGTGTGTGTGGAGGCGTGGCAGCACGAGCAGGCTTATGGCCCGAAAAGCGAGACCCAAAGCCCTCGAGTATGTATGGCCAAGACAGGGGAAGCGATATGAATAACTTAAAGCTGATCCTGTGAAGTTGCTTGAGCAGCCCTAGCCACGGGGGGCCCTTGTACAAGGACTCGACTTTCAGCCCGAATGGGTTAGGCATTATTGGCATAAAAGTGCTGAATTCGAAATCAGTAAGTAATCCAGGTTTTCAGCTGCAGCCCTCAAAATGCAATTTCAATTAGGCCTACGCCCAGGCATTGTCTCTAAGGGCCCCTATGCAGTTTTTGGACTGCTGGAGATTAAACATATCGATTGGGTTTGGTGATAGTTTAAAATCGGTATAGACCCATAAATACCCCTTGATTCAAGATACTGAAGACTAGGGTTATCCTTGATGTTCTGAAGTTGTTTTAACAGGTTATACTACTTGATAGTAGGTTTTTTGTGGAACACTCAAAACTATGGCTGTGAAGGTATAATATCAAAAGAAAGGCCTTCTTTCTATTGTTTGCCATTTGCATTTCTATTGATTTTGACCAACAGGAGTCTGTTGTAAATGGTCTGCAGTAAATAAGTCAATAGGGGAATTAGGCCTGAATTTCATTGTTAGGTTTTCCAGCCATCTATTGTTATGCAAGCTGATAGAGCTTGTTGTGCCGACTAAAACACTGTGCCCCTTCCTTATAGCCAATTTGTACCAGAGTCAGAGTTTGTTAACGAGCAATATTTGGTCATTATTATAGCAAGTTTACAAAACAAAAACAGCCAAGAGCAGCATATAAAAATTAATTAATAAATGAATAAATCGGGGTTAAAAAATTCTTTTCCATTTGCATTTCTTGAAGCAATTAAAGTCCAAATACAAAACTAAAACTTTTCCAACTTCCCTTGCAATTTATACTAAGAAAAAAAATCTTAAAATGAACTGGCTTCCCCCTATAACAACTCCGATCTTAGCCACATTATTAAGGATGCACCATCTGCTGTAACTGTGCCTCACGTTACCATTTCTTTCGAGTTTTCTGCCTTTAAAATGCCAGCCAGCAGGAAGCCATCTCCACATTGCCCACATCCGCACAGTTCCTCCCACTACCTCCCACTGCCTCCCACAAAACGCCTGCATTCATCTCGATGTTGCCAACAGAATACCAAACGAGAGAGAGCAATTGTTTCCTTTCAGGGCCCGCTGACCCCGCCACGCAGACTCCGCACTAGCCACAGCGCCCAGACCGACCATGGTTTACCCGAGTGACACGTCGGACACCAACAACGAGGAGCTGGCACTGGAGCACAGTGTTGCACATGGCAGCATCAATGGCAATGGAGCCACCATGGCGCCCAGACCCGCCGCCGCGGCCGAAGCAGGAGCAGGAGCAGGAGCAGCGATTGGGCCAAACAAAGTCAATCAGCGGCAGTACGAGCCGCGAGAGCGCTTCATTATCACCAAAAACGTGGTCGTGATAGGCCTGGCCTTCATGATACACTTCACGGCCTTCCACGGCACGTCGAATCTGCAGAGCTCGGTGAATGCTGACAAGGCTCTGGGGACCACCACCCTGGCGGTCATCTACGGCTCCCTCATCCTGTCCAACATCTTCCTGCCCATGACCGTGATTAGGTGAGTGCTCAACTGGGTTTTGCTCCTGACTACTTTTTGGGCCGGAAAATGGCTGACACTGACACTGCAAAAGTTTTCCGATGAAGAACTTTCCAGTATGGATTTTCCCTGGAACTTTTAGGCAAATAGGAAAATAGGATTTGTCGGATAAGTAGGTTTTGAGTTTATATTTGTACCCTTCAAGCTGTGTACTAAATGTGGTGGCAAGCGAGATGTCCCTCGCTCTCTGCTTAAGTCATTGGGGAAATCCTGGCAGAAATATTGATTTTAAAGATAAAATAATGACAGCCATTTGAATTTTCAACCAGGCAAAGTTGCAGCGAACAAGATGGATAGCTCAGGAAATAATGGCCACCACTCTCGAGTGCTGCCTCTCAGCTTAATTGCCAATTTTTGTTTCGTTGCCGCCTTTGTCTCGGGAGAGAATGAAGCCACGCGTAGACGTGTGGCATGCCATAAAAGTTTCGGTGATTGTCTGGCGGCGTTTTTTATGGGGGTTTTATGCAGATGTGACAACATGCCGAAAGCGCAGTCAGCACGGGAGACCACGACGCCGCCCCTCCAGAAGGGAGTCTCTATGTGTGTGACTTCGAGCGCATTTGGCTGTAAAAATGTCAACAGGAAGTCCTTGGATTAGAGTCCCTTTTCCGTCCTGCCTAGACCCGAAGCTATCCCTATTCCCAATTCGGGGGAGTCCGCCCCCGTCTGACATTTAAACAAATCGCTAATTTATAGCGACGGCGCCGCTTCACTTGGCTTATTCGAGGCACGAACTGCTGGCGCAGGCAACTTTAATCAGTTAACTCGATTTATTTAGATTTATGGCCTTGGGCCCCGAAATAAATGACCGCCTGCTAAGCATGTGCCACTTGCCACTTGCCACTGCCACACACCCACCTCTCTCTCCGCTGCTTTCTCGTCTCCATCAACAGTTGGTTCGGCTGCCGGCTGACCATGGCCCTGGCTCTGTTCGCCTACATGCCCTACATCGCCGCCCAGTTCTATCCCCGCTTCGAGACCCTCATCCCGGCCGCCCTCATGGTGGGCTTTGGCGGCGGCCCGCTGTGGTGCTCCAAGTGCACGTACCTCTCCACCGTGTCCGAGGCCCTCACCCAGGTGCGGGGCAACAGGTCGCGCAAGGATGTCAACACAGTGCGCTTCTTTGGGCTGTTCTTCATCTTCTACCAGATGGCCCAGGTGTGGGGCAACCTGATCTCCTCCTCGGTGCTCACGCTGAGTGCTCCGGTGGATCAGTCGCCGGCGAATGAAAGTCTGCAGCTGGAGCTGGAGAGGAGCAGGGTGGCTGAACTGTGTGGAGCCCGCTTCTGTCCGGGAGTAGGTGCCGAGGCTAATCCCAACCTGGTGCCTCCGGCTCCCGAGCAGATACAGCTGCTCAACTCCATCTTCCTGGCCTGCATGGCAGTGGCCGTGATCCTGATGATCTTCGGTGTGAGCTCGCTCAAGCGGTGAGTAAATCTGAGGAACATCATCTATAATCTCTATAACCTCTTCTAATAACTGTGTGATCCTCCCCAGCTATGGCATGAAGCGCGGCGACACTGGCGACGGCATGTCCGGCCTGAAGCTGCTCACGGTGACCATTAATCTGCTGAGGAAGCGTCGCCAGATCCTGATGCTGCCCATCACCATGTTCATTGGCCTGGAGGAGGCCTTCCTAGCGGTGGACTTCACCCGTTCCTTCGTGGCCTGCGGCTGGGGCATCTCCCGCATAGGCTTCGCCATGATCTGCTTTGGCGTGGCTAATGCGGTGGCCGCTGGCATTGCGGGGGCCTTGGTGGAGCGCATCGGAAGGGTCACCCTGGCCGGCCTGTGTGCGGTGCTAAACCTCTGCCTGCTGGCGTACATGTACGGCTGGGAGGCGCGGGAGGGCGACTATCTGAGGTACTGCACCTTCGCCGCCGTTTGGGGAATCTGCGATGGGGTCTGGCTGGTTGTGGTCAACGGTAAGTGCGGACTCGAACCGGAAACCGTGGCTTAACATAGACTTGACTTTACTTTACTTTATAGCTTTCTATGGCATCCTGTTCCCCAATCACCTGATAGCCGCCTACAGCAACTTTCGGCTGTGGGAAAGCTCGGGTTCAGTCATCGGCTATGTCATCAGCTCGCAGCTTTGCACTTCCACGAAATTGGTGCTCTTGATGGTCGTTATGCTGGTGGGCTGCCTGGGGTGAGTTTCCGGTTTGAATTGTATAGAAAATACCATTTACTTGATATTATATTTTCCCAGATATGGCCTCATTGAGTACCGCGTGTGGCAGAAGCAAAAGAACCTGGAGGTCATGCTCAGCGACTGATGAATAGCTGAACCTAAGCCGCCTCTTGCCTTAGTTACTTTAATTACAATTAAAACTAAAATTAATGCAACGAAGTCACTACACGCCTTGCCTTACTTGCTCTATAGCCTTGTAGGTTGCCCCATGTGATATTGCCGAGAATAGAGAATAAGTCGAAAGTACGCTTTAATTTTTTAAATAGTATTTTTTTATTACAATCATTTAAATATTTTTGTTCAGTTGTAGCCGCTTTGTTGCTATGTACCATTTAAATTTCGTAGTTTAAATATTGTTTCTTTTGTGTTTTTCTTTTCATTCATGATCTTTTGTCTTTTAAATTGCTACATAAAGTTGCTTACTCTAAACACACACTGCTTTCCTGCTTTCTTTTGTTCTTTCCGAGGGGCTACCATATAGAATTTCTTAGTTTTCAAACTGGCTAATTGCTAGGATTATAATTTGTTTATGAATGGTTGAAATCAGATTCGTTTCAGTATACAAGTTTAGCCAACGCATTAAATGCAAATGTTTACTCATCGCGCTTACGAGCTCTATGAATTTCTTAGATCGATTTCTTTATGCAGTTTTGGTTTGAAAGGTGTTAAACATTTAGTATTTAATTTTTTACGTGTAATGTCTGTCCTCCTTCGTTTTTGTGTGGGTTTCGCTTGGAATGGCACATCAATGTGATAAAATTTGGCCTAAAACTGCACAAGTCTGCCCGGGGGACTTTAGACTACTTTTAGGCTATTTGGGATATGATAAGTGTTAAGTAATGACTTATGGCTACGTATTCAATGGGATTGGGCTCTTGGGTCTCGGGCTCTGTGGTTCGCTTGGTAAGCCGATGTCCTTTGTAAATGCTATGACACACGGTATTACTTTACATGGCCTAACTGCTAAATCCTAGGGTGTTTTACAACTATCACACTGCAATACACTCGCACACACATAACACACACACTTAAGCACCTAGCTATGTACACTCCAGCCAGCTATTTACACGGGACCCTGGCCCTAGACCATGCCCTTGGACATCATGCGAACGGTGTTCTTGAGGGCCTGCCGCTTGTTGCAGAACCAAATCCGGATCACCTCCCGCTCGTAGCCCAGCTGGTGCGCCAGTCCGGTGATCTCGGTACCTGTTTTTTGGGGAAGAATAAAGTTAGTTGGGCTGCTCCTCATCTCTGGCTTCGTTGTAACTGAAAGTTACCACTCACCCGAAGGATGCGTATTCCGCTCGAAGTGCGCATTCAGCAGCTCCAGGGCCTGGGGCGTGAACGAGGTGCGGCGCTTGCGCTTCTTGGAGGGCTCCACGCCTATGTAGTCGGTGAGGTGGTTCTGCCCCGACTTGTAGCGGTTCCAGTGGCTAAAACGGGAGGAAATGCAGTTAGTGAGGTCTGCCATGACTTGGCGCCCCACGGGGGCTAGACGTCGCGTGGAATCGCCTCCATACTCTCACCTCTCTTCGGCCTCCTTCATCCAGCGCTCCAGCACAGGCTTGATCTTCTGTGCGCTCTTTGGTGTGATGTCCAGCTTCTCGAACCTGCGGTGGGGATGGTTTATTTGATTAGAAACGCGGCTCTCTCTCGGTCGGTATAACAACGCAAAAGAAACGTAACTAAAGTGCCAGGACATTGTCAATTAGCATTCATTCTCGGTTTTGGGTACGATCTTTCTTTCATTTCATTTCGTTTCGGGTGAGCCGCTAAATAGTTTGCTCATTGGCAATGCCCTGGGCCAATTCGGGGAGCGCATTCGTGCAAATTAAACGTGAAACAAAAGAAATACATGGCGAAATGAACAGGTTAATGAGCCTTGCACTTTAGTTAGGTTTCTCTTGGACACATACATCACACACACACACACACACCACCCACACCACACGCACCACTCACACACCACGCACACCACACACACACAGGCAAACAGAGGCACACATACATGTTCTGCTGCTGCGTCGACAGTTGAGCGGCGTACATCTGCGCAGCGAGTGCACTGCTTGCATTCGATAGTTGGTTCGACAGGACAATCGACATTCGACATTCGATATTCGATATTCGGTGGTGGCATTCGATTGTTGGCATTCGACATTCGATGTTGAGAGAGAGAGAGTTAGATAGAGTTGGCGTTTGAATCGAAAATAAATAAACAAATAAAGGAAATAAAATTAATTTAGCATTTAAATTTGTTTGCTGTCTGTTGTTTTTCGTGGTTAATTTGGTTAGCATTTGTTCGTATCGTTTTCTTTTCTTTTCTTTTTTTTTAGCTTTGTTGGAAAATGTCCTGGCACTCTACGAAAAAATTGGTTCCAGAAGTTTACGAAAAACAAATGAGGGAAACATAAATATGTGGACTTAAGCAAAAAATACTGTTTATAAAATATAATGAAACATATTGGCTAAAGGGGGAAAGTATCCGATTAAGAATCCGATAAAGTATCTATTTATTTTGCTTGCACTAACATTGAATTTAGACTCGAAACGATTCCTTTACCACTTTAAATAAATAAACGTTGAATTAAGGGATTTATAGCTTTGTGATCTGCAGGTTTAATAGATTTTTGTCTTAATGAACTCAAACCCTCTTAGAATTTATTGGATTTATTTACTAAAATAATTCCATAGAGCACCTAAGGTTAAGGACATACTTTTAGTATCCTCTCATCTTGTTTCTTACATTATTTAAGACCCCATCTCGTCCATGCATATCTCACCTGCAAATGGCACTCTGGCTGTAGGCGGGTCCCTCGGTCACCGACAGCGCCTGGCCCACCTGGGTCTGGGTGAGGCCCAGCGATAGACGGCGCAGCTTGAAGGCCTTGGCGAACTCCTTGATCTCGTCCAGATCGATGCCGTCCACCACATTGGTGGTGGCCTGGTTGATGGTGGGTTCATCTGGGCGGGCAAGAAATACACATTCGATTAGTGGATAATCCCCTCTCTCTCTCAGCTTTCAACACGCACACTTAAGTCTAACTAATAAATGTGGAAATTGGCCTAGCTCCCCGACGTAATTAACAATGAAAACGACACCGTAAATTGCTGCCCTGTCGCGGTCTTAATTACAGCTAATTGCGGTAATGGCAAAACATTATATTACAGTGTTGCATCGCAGGTAAAGTGATAAAGCACGCAGAAGACACCTGCCGGGACAAGTTGTTCTTGTCTATTAGGCAGGTGCGAAACTCACGGCTTTTATCTGCCTAATTTGTTTTTGCCAAGGTAAGGCAAGGATGCCGGAAGATGCCGGAGGATGCCGAAGGATGCAAACTACTAGCGCAGAATTTTGATTTATTTATTAATGATATGCAAGGAGGGAACGACAAGGGTCCCGGCAACTCGATGCAACGCCAGCCTTGTGCTTTGGCGGTAATTAAGATGCGAGAGCGGATTGGGTTTGCAGGGAGGGGCGAGGGAAGACGAGCCAAAGGAGCGGATGTGGCAGCATCCTTCGCCGGGCCGTAACTCAAGCTGTCGTCGCAGCTCGCTGGCTTTGTTTGCAACTCGGTTGTTGCTGCTGCAGTGTTTGAAATATGTCATTAAAGGCGGAAGACATCTTAAGTTTTTGTATGCATCAATTAGTAGTAATTAAGCCGCATATTGTCTGCAATTTGTATGCGCAAACGATCCGAGATGTGGCAATCGAGACTGCTGCTGCTACTCTAGGTGGCATCCCCATCCTGATGACTCTGCTCGGAAGCTCCTCTAATGGCTGCTGCTCTGGGGGGCTTTGCCTTGATTTCTTGTCGTTGGCCTGGCTTGTGCTGATTGCATTTTTAATGCATCCGAAAGTTTCAATTAAGGCCTGTCGAGCGGGCGGAATCTAATCAATTCAAAATGCTCAAACAAGAGACAGAGAGGGACTCCCACTCTGGGATGTGCTGGTGCCCATAATCCGCCCTGGGCTAATCCCATCAGGCCGGATGACACGGCTCGATCCCGGGCTGCCGTCTTGGCCCCGAAACCTAATCCAATCCCGGAGCAGACGCGGAGCGTGACAACGTCAACGCCGCTGCTAATTTGCCCAACACTTTCGGTTGACATCTCTCAACTTTCGGGGGCATGCACAGTGCAGCACATTCGGGCAAGTTTTGTTTAGCAGCTCACCTAATCCTCCGACCCGGAGCCCGGCCAGGAGCCCCGCTGGAAGTCTGCATCAATTATGAATCCTTCGAGAAGTCGTGTAAATGCACGGCGAAACTTTTCGCACACACGGTGACAGACGGCGCGGAGTATATCACTTCTGGTAGCAAACTGCAGGGGGAAGGGTGTTCGTTCAGAGCTTCTAGTTGATTTTCTTTTGCAAAATTACATAAAGTGCAGTCAAGTTGTTAGGGCTTTTGGCATTGCCGGAAAGTTGCCTTTCGCTGGAAATTTCGTTAATTAATGTTGGCCAAAAAGTTCGTTCCTCGCCCTCGCCTCCTTTGTGCACACTCACACATATCACTCATACGCCGTGTTGCACACGAGTGTGGCTCTTAAAATATCAAATCATCATCAGCTCGCTGCCCGGCACCCCAATTATACATGTACATTTGCGGAAAGAGCACTCGAATTTCGGGCCTCCGGCTTATTGGGATCATTAAGCCGGCTGAAGGATGCTTAGAACAGTTTTGGGGAATTTGTGTGTGAAATTAATGCTACGCTAAGGATAACTTTACGGATGCTTTAAAGTGGGAATGCAAACCGATTGAAGTGTGGATGCGGATATTATATGTTTTCATAATAAAAATGCTCCTATTATTGCATTATCCTTCGTACTGATTGAGTTTGCATCCCTGCTTTAAAGTATTTATAGAAGAAAGAATCGATCTTTACTCACTCGGAGAGTCCATGAGCAGGTCGTTGTCGTTGTCATTGCCATTAGGCGACATGTGCGGCGGTTCGCTGCGCGACGACGGGCTCAGCTTGAGCGGCTGCATCAGGGATCCGGCTGAGGTGGACGGTCCAGGACCCGGCGAATCCTCGCGCGGCGAGGCTGACGAGGCCCTCGTGGCCGTAGCCGTGGGTGCTCCCAAAGACTTGGTGATGGTCAGCTCGCCATTGGAGGCATTGAGTCTGAAATAAAGTAATTACTAAGCTGCTACGAGCAGGACGGGAACAGGATTTTCAGGACTTACCTGTTGATGCTGCTAAGTACGTTGGCCGTCGCACTCGAGCCCGCCGCCGCCGATGGCGCCCCACAACTGCTGGTCGAGGTGGCCGCCCCGGAGTTGGGTCCGTTGCCCAGGTAATCCCGCTCCAGACGCGGAGATCCGCCCAGCGAGAGGGCATGGCTCTGGGGCGAGTGCGTGCGGAACAGCGGGGATGTGTAGCCTCTGTCGCTGATGCTGTTGCCCGCCGAGCTGGAGGGCAAGGAGGCCGGCGGCGATAGCCTGCCGGTGCCCAAGCTGCCACCCAGGTGACCTCCGCCCGACACACTGGACGACACACTGGCCCGGGTGGCCGTCGCCGTGGGCGTGTGCGAGCGCCGCTCGTGCCGCTCCTGGCGATCCAGGCGCTCCAGTCGCTCCAGCCTCTCGTGCCGATCGTGATGCTGGCTGAGATTCATGCCGCCGGACGTGGGCCTGCCCTGCGGACTGTGCTTGGGCGACCGCATACTGTGTCCGAAGTGGTGACGCGGCGGTGGTGCCGGCGGCGAGCTGCTGGAACTCAGCTCCAGCGGTTTCAGTTCCATCTGCGGGGTCGTGAGCTCATCCGGATGCCGCAGACTGATCTGAGGCAGCGAGGAGGAAACCGTTGAAGCAGAGGACTGCGGCTGCAGGTGGTGGTGCAGGTGAGTCTGCGTCTCGGGCTTGATGTGCAGTTGCTGCTGCAGCAGGAAGGCGGCTCCGGGTGGCGCCTGTGGGGGTCCCTTGACCGGCAACCCTGGGCTGCCGCCCGTGGGCGAGCTAGCTGGCGGGGATCTATCCGCCGAGCGCCTCAGATCGGCAGCCAGATGCGAGTGCGGCAGGTGGCCAAGGCCCAGGTGCTGCTCTCGTTCTCGTTCCCGCTCTCGTTCTCTTTCCCGTTCTCTTTCCCTTTCCCGCTCCCTTTCCCGCTGATGCTGCTGCTCCCGCTGCTGCTGTTGCTGCTGCTCCCGCTGCTGCTGATGCGTGGCTGCGGCTGCAGCAAAGAGCTCTGGGTGCAGGGCCGTCAGGAGCTGCTGCACGCCCGTGGAGAACAGATTGGGCTTGAGTAAATTCGTGGGTGTCTGGGCCAGCTGGGGCAGGGCGGTGGCATGCTGCAGGGCGGCCAGGGAAGGCGGCAGCAAGTCCCGCTGCTGCTCGCGTTGCTGCTCCCGCTGCTGCTGCTGCTGGTAGCTAGCGAAGGCTCCGAAAGCATTGGGCAAGAACTGCTCCGAGGTGGGAATCTGGGGACTCACTGGGATGGTGAGGATGGTCTGAACAGCAATGCCTGGAAGAGGATATATACGATGTATAAAATATTACTAATTAAAGCCTCCGCTTGAACCTTCAACATGGAAATATTCAAGGGCTTACAACCCTTTAATTAACTAAGATAACCCTATCCCTACTATCATTAAAAAACATGTGTGCATTTTCCTGTACTAGCGGAAAATATTCGCTTCTCTTAGTTGTTTTTGACAGGATTACCTGGAATCCCTCTACCCCCACACACACAAAGAGAGGAAATTGGAAGCTACCCTAATCGCTTTATGGGCTCTAATGCCCCGCGACTCCGCCAGGACTCGCTAAAAGTCAAGCCAAGTCAACTATGTTATTGATACCCCAACTATCCCCCAGCACTCACCTTGGGCCGTGGGTATGAGCAGCTGGGCGCCCTGGACGCCCTGCACCAGCTGCCCGGAGGCCAGGATCAGCTGGGGCATCTGGGCGCTTGCGGGCGGCGCCTGCAGGCTGGGCGGGGGCGAGGCGGTGGCCGCGGCCAGGACATTGGCCAGCGTCGAGGCGTTGAGGGGATGCGGCGAGCTGCTGCTGCTGGGATTATCCGGCTGCTGCTGCTGCTGGGCGGAGCTGCTGGTCCCGGAGTTCTGCCCGGATCCACCGGAGTTGTTGCCTGAGCTGCTGCTCCCGCTGCCCCCGCCGCCCTTGGCCGTTTTGCTCTTGCCGCCGTTAAGGGTGGGCGAGGCGGATGTGGCTCCTCCAACTCCACTCCCAGAGCCAGCTCCAGCTGCTGCTGCAGCCACTGTGGTCGCCGGGTCACCGCCCACGCTGAGATTCAACGGCGAATTGAACACGGAGGCAGCTAATCCTTGAAGACTTGCCAATGCAGCGGCCGTGGCGGGATGGTGATGATGGTGCTGGTGCTGGTGCGGATGCTGGTGCCCATGATGCGGATGCGGATGCTGCTGCTGCTGTTGCTGCTGCTGCTGCTGCTGTAGCGTGGCCAAATTTTGTAATTTTTGCAAATTTATCATGTCTTGCACTGTGGGATTTTGAACAAGAGTCACACAAAATGTTGTCATTAGTTTTTGTTGCAAAACTCTTTGCCGAATTAGTGGCGGCAAGGAGGGGGCCAGCACTAATTGCCAGTTTACTTTGGCCGGGCCGGGTTTTCGGGTTTTTGGGGATAAATGACTGTGTCGGTGTGTGTCGGCCTTCGAGGATGGAAACTCGCCGTGCAGAGAAGTCTTAGATAAATTATACAAAATTAGTCTGAGGGAATTAGAGCGTTAAGTAAATGTAAATGCAGCCAAATAAGCGCCCTCGTAAATTACACTCCGCCTTTGGAAATAAATGTATAACAGAGAAATGGCACTCTAGATACTGTGTTTTTAGAGATTTTTAGGGTATTCTTCAGTTAAAAGTAGGCAATGAAGGAGAGATTTAAAGCATCATTAAAATTGACAACAGTTTATAGCTATTAAAATGTTTATATTTTTTTTAGGCAATATGCAATCTCTTACACCTAAATAAAGTTTGTAAAAAAAGATTTGAAAGTAGTGCCTACACTTTAGCTTAGTTATCACGGATTTCTAATTCTATTTCAATATCCAAATACATTTGCGGAATATTGACTGCGTCTTCCTCCACTTTGTTTCCTTGAAAAAAATAATTTTTTAATGTACATTGCAAGCTAAAAAGCCCTCCCAAATATATATTCGAACCCTTAAATTATATTCTCCATATTTCTAAGTTTCCATCCCCGAAGGATATATTTTTGATTGCATTTGGCTTTCGATATGTACTCACTAGTTCCATTCAGATGTGCCGCGAACGCCTTGGCCTGGGCCTGCTCCTCGCGCCGCAATCGCAGCTCCTCCGCCGCCTGCTCTTCCGCCTCGGCCTCTCCCTCGCCCTCGCCCTCGTTCTCGTTTTCGTCCTCGTCCCCATCGATCTGCATGGGCAGGGGTAGAGGCAGGGGCATGGACAAGGGCGGCGAGGAGTGCTGGTTGGCCAGAGAGGCGGCCTTGGCCGCCAGGTTCTTGTAGAACTCCAGCTCCTTGACATGATCCTTGCTGTCGAACGGCGAGGGCGAGTGGGAGTGGTTAGCGGGCGGGGGCGAGAGCAGGATCTCCATGTCCTCATCGTTGTGGTTGCTGCGGCTGCTGTGACTGTGAGTGTGACTGTGACTGTGGCTGACGCTGTGGCTGTGACTGTGGTGGCGGTGATGTTGGTGGTGCAGGCTGTGGGCTTGGCTGCTGCTGCTGGGCGAGTGGATCTTATGGCAGCTGATCTCCTTGTCAAAGTCCTGGAAAGAAGGGAGAGTATTTGATTAGTTTTATTTTGTGTGGAATCGAGTGTTTTATTTTACATAAGTTCCCCATTAATTAACTGAGCAACTGCTAATATTTAATATAGATTAAACAAGCTCAGAGCCCTCTAATAAGAAACCAAATTCATATATCCCCTGGGCTTCAAGTAATATCTTGAATATATCATTGTGCGTGCTAAATTGAATTATATTTCTGCCATTAATGCCTTGTCAATTGTCCTGCTGAAATATCCCCTGCCCTCCCAGGCTAATGACGAGTCCTCCTGAATCCCCGTTCATTGTTTGCTGATTGGATTATGTATTTAAGCGGCCAGCAGCATTGGCATTTTCGGACTCGTATTACATTTCATTTGTGTCTGTCGAGGCGACATTTACATGGGGCGTGTTAATAAGTTAATTTAATTTTTGTTGTAATTGTCAGAGCACATTTATTGTTTGGCATTTTGATCTGCCAGCGCGGATGAGCTGGCCAATTTATGCAAATTTAATTGGTTGCAATTGTGGCGATTCCGGGGGTCTGCAACGTATCAATATTGCTTTGATTAGCCATTTAAGCGATCCCCTTTGCAATCCCCATATTATCGGGCTCTTTAAAATACAATTTGCCAAACGACTTTCAATTTAAAGAATGGGTAAATACCTAGCAGGACCAAAGGGAATCCCTAAGAAAGAAGGAAAAAAAAAAACGGTTGGCAAGGTAAACCAATATAATTATTGGCAATTAATGCTGCCAAGGGAGTTTTAGGGGAAGGCACATTAATGCCCTGAGCAGGACCAGCACCAAGACCCTTCTTTGCGTCGCGGCGGAGCTTCAATTAAATTTTATTTGCATAGGAAATTAACATAATTGCAGTGCAAAGTACGGACCGAAAAAAAATCGGAAGGGAAAGGAGTGGAAAAAATGCTAAAATCGGAAGAGGGAAGGTCCAGGGAAAAGCAATAAAAATAAGCAGTAAACGTGACAGCAAACGGTGGCAAAGTGTTAAAAAAAATATTTATGCAAATAAATAGAAATGTTTTGGTGGGTGTTCCAAGGATCGCAATTAGACAGGCGATAAGGCTCTGTCCACCGATTGAATGGGTGAATATTAAGGCAGCCATTACGGGGAAGTACCCAATATGTCCATCCATCATATGCGCTTCATCTATTCCTCAGCTATCGAACACTAACTGAGACGGGGGACTAGTAGCCACATTAATTAAAGCACTTGATAAATTTCCCGGCAACGTGCTGCAGATACATTTAAAATTGACATTTATTGGCGCCGTCACTTGCACAACAGCCACTGCTTAAATAGTGTGCGGGGGGAAAATAGAAGCAGGTCCTGCCAGGACGAACCGAGCGAGTTAATGTCATTGAACAGCAAATCGAACTAAATTTATGACACGCCGAGAACGGTGGAGAGTGTGGAAAAAAAGGCAGAGACAGCCGGCACTCTGGCAACGTTAATGTCCTGCGAGTGTCCCAGTGCGCTTTTTTAATGCTCCTTTTCTCTATGGCCGGGTGTGTGGGTGAGCGCTGGGTGAGTCCGTGTCCTTTATGCAAACAGGCGGCAAACAGACGGCCGCTGACAGCAACTACAGCCACACACAGACACACACTCGCCGAGTAGTTCGGCGTCCACTGATGTGCAATGAATTAACTTTTCAACATATTTACTCACGCTCAATTGAAAAGGACCTCGGCGGCGGCAGTGTGTGGGTGTCCCTACGGCAGCAACGGCATCGCCGCTAAAAGTTGAAGAACAAAACGTGGCCGCCATAATGAGGCGCTGAAGCCGATGGCCGGCCTTTGTTGCCAGACAGCTCGGTTTTTGTAGCCCCGCAAATGAGCGGAAATTAAAAACTGATTTAGCATTTGCGAAGCAAGAAGTCATTGGATTCTAAACCAATGTACTATATAAGGACAGGGGAATGGATGTGTGCTGGGGTAAAGTAATGACTTTGGGTTGAATAGTTTTTTAATGTGATTGAGAGACATTGAGGACTTAAATAGGTTTATGTGAACTTAATGAACTTTGAGAATTGGAAATTAAATTTTACAAGAAAGTAAATAAGAAGGAAATTAAAATGAGTTTGGAAACTATTTATTCTCTTTTACTAAGGCTTTTAAATATTTTCGTAGCTTTGAGAATTGGAAATTAAATTTTACAAGAAAATAAATAAGAAGGAAATTAAAATGAGTTTGGAAACTACTCGTATTTATTCTCTTTTACTAAGGCTTTTAAATATTTTTGTAGCTTAGCTTCAAGATCATTTAGAATTGACTGACAATCCCTACTTGAAAGTAAATCCTTTAAATTATTTTATTATTATTTAAAGGTAAGTTTAGTTCAACATAAAAGTTGTCCAAATATCTACAATAAAATATTATCGATTCCAAATTGTTTCTTTCTTGTTATAGCATTCTTTTATTGACCATTTAAATTTATTTTAATTCAGTAAAGATTTCTTTATTATTCCTGACTAAAACTAAGACTACATTCAAGACCCCTTTAATATTTATAGTTCAAAGAAATCTCTTAGAATATTTAATAAGAAAAATCTATAATTTCAAAGCCTTTTCATGTTCCATCTCTATGTTGTAAAGATAACATTTATGGGACCGAAGAATGAGTATAGCCATTACTTTTTTCCCAGCAAATAGGTAAAAAATAAAAACCATACATATACATAGTACAACCCATCACAATCCGCACAATCGCCTCTACTCAGGATCCGGACAGTGAAGCCCACTTAAAGCCGCCCAGCAAAATCCACGAATACGTTCTCCCTCCGGCACGGCACTCTTTTCGCTGTTTTTGTTGCGCCACCCGACAAATGAAAATAAGTCAAAAAAATAGAAAATGAATTGAATTATTGCAAAGAGCAAGAGATGCTCGCCCGTCCGCTGGGGGAGAGGGAGCTCAAGGGCGGCACAAACGGGAGGAGCACTTGACAGCCTCGAATGTGATAAGCAAAAGCCCGGCGCGAAATGGAAAACTCGATGGCAGCTTTTGCTTTTCTTCTTATTATGCTACCCCACACCACCCAAACCGCCACCCGACCCACCCTCCTGGCCAGCCGCCCCTTCCTCCTTCCTTCGTCTCCTTCGCTGTCTGTGCTTTTTTATGCAGCATGCTTTTGAGCGCGACGCGAAATTATAATTCACACATGTGACCAACCGGAGGGGAGGAGTGGGTGGCTCTGGGTGCTGGGCAGCTCCTGCTCGGCCATTTGCCATTTGGGCGGGAGGTGAGGAGTAAGGAGGAGGAGGAGCTGGCATGATGGTGGGCTGTAAAAAAATGCAATTGCCAAAAAGTAGCCGGCAAAAAGAAAGCGAAAACGCGAGGCAAGTCGACGTCGCCGAACGGTTGCGTTGCTTGTTTGCTTTAATTGCAAATGGCATTTTTTCCGTGGCAAATGGGGGAAACGGATGGGCCAGGAGTGGAGTGGAGTGCAGGACAACCACGTTACAAGTTGACCAACCACCACCCCATTTTGGAGGAGGAGAGAGGAACGAACGACGCTGCCTCTGCCGGCTCATAAATTGTCGAAAAATATTTGACTTGTTCTATTTTTGGTCACCCAAGGCCCATCCAGAAAAACATCGCCTGCTGTGCCCGGCAATATGCTTTCGTCCTCAGCCCCCTCTCTGCCTTTCGGGGCGTGGTGCAAACGGGGCCTTGCACTTTTGCATATTTAATGCTTTGTTTAATGCAAATGCACATAATTTCATCGCAGCAACGATTGAGAGTGTGCGTAGTTTCCTTCTCGAAATGTGAAAATGTGTTTTTCGATTAATATTTATGTTGCTTTATGCGCCTGAATTG
>JAEIHY010008756.1:0-17324 GCA_018904565.1 Drosophila tsacasi | reverse complement strand
GAAGCAAAACCCGAGCGCTGTGACAGCCGACGAGATTACCTCGTATAATTGTACCATGCACAAATGTATATGTAGAAAGAGTGAGTTTGGGGGGCACTTTCAAAATGGCGAGTTCTGGCCGTAAAAACTTTGACGGGCATATGTCAAAATTGATGGGCAGGGCCCTACGTGGGGACCAGCTGCCTTTGGCCTTATCGGGCCAACACGTTTTGTCTTTAAACGTTTCGCAGCTACCAACTGGCAAGGGGTCTGGACCACGGGCACCAGGGACTTGGGGCGATGGAGCACGGACTGAGGTCCTACGAAAGGCCGCTGGAAGGAACACCCATTTAACAAGTCAGCCCGTGCGGCCAAGACCATAAATATTGGCAATTTAACAGAGTCAACAGTATGGCACTCGACTGGACTCCGACTGGAGTTGGGCCGCAGTGTCCAAAGGGGGTCCAGAGCCAGGGGGCTGGGGATTCAGGATTGGGGGTCCATAATACACCTTGTCGTACACGATCCTTATCTCTTGGAATTTCTCGTGCGTGTCTGGCGTGCCAAAAAATATAAAAATAAAGCACAAGGAACCTACATCAGCTAATTGAATACCAACGAATGCTGGATGATCTATGTATGTGGTATTGGTTTTGGTTTGGAAATGAAAAGTGGAAGTGTTTGACACCAAGAATCCAGCAAATCAACTTACTAATTAAATACGAAAAAGTATATTTAAAAAAGCTGTTCCTCGAAGATATAAGGCCAAATAAAATGTTTAAATTTTCGAATTTAAGCTACTTCGGCTTGCAATTATTGTAAATAAGCTTAGTAACCACTTAAATGTATATAGTTTAAAAGTATACAAGTTGTGAAAGCAAATAAAAATGTTATAATATTTTTAAAATGACCACAATTCCATAACTTTCAAGATTTGTCTTTGAAATATTTTTAGGAATGGTTAACATATAAAATGTCACTGAAAATATATTAATTTTAGGGTAAAGCATAGCTTGTCAATATTAAAGAATTCCATATTATACTTTGTAAACTTTGTGTAAATATATATATTCATTTTAAATTTCCAAAACAAACAAAATAGCTTGACTATTATCTCAGCGAGATAATTCTTTCTACTTATACTATATCCCCTCAAAAACAGCGACAAAGGCCACGAAGTAAGAAAAATACCCTTGGTGGGAGCTCTGGGCAGCGATAGCCTGGTCAGGAGCTGTCGCTGTCGGTTGCCAACTTTGGCAACGGGAATGGGAGTCGGAATGGGAGCGGGAGCGGGAATGGGAACGGAGTACGCGTGAAAAATTAGCAGTGGAAATGCGTGTTGTGGTTGTTGTTTTTATGGTTGTTTTGGTGGTGTTGTGGCCTGTCGCCATTTCTCTCGGTGCGACTAATAAGCACAACAAGCTCATAAAATTTCGAAAGCTGCGCAGTCTGATTTTATTTCATTTTAAATTGTACACGCGCTTCGAGCATTTTCTCGGCTTAGTGTGAGATATTCGGCTGGGATACTCTGGCGTCGATGGGGAGTGCCATGGATTTAGCATTTACACGCATCATTAGAGCTTGTTGTACAACGGCGACCTAATGATAAATTAATAACAATGCCAGAACATAAAAGACAAGCTTTCTATTTCAATGATGGCCGTCATGTCCCCGCCATATAGACATTGACATTGGGGCCCCACAGCGACACCGCAGCCAAGCAGCAACAAACACGGAGCCAGCAAAGACAAAGAGCCAACAGGCGAATGGGCCAAGAAGCGTGCCAAGACGAACTCTTGGGTCAGCGCGTTAACCCTGTCATGGATCAGGGAGGCACAAAAAGCACGCTAATCTACCAAATAAACAAGATATTTTAAAAACAAACAAAAAGTCAACTTAAATATTCACCATATTATTATGAGATTTAAGTGATCTTTAAAATAACAAGAAGGTAAGCTAACTTCGGGAAACCGAGATTTGTATAGCCTTGCAGCATGCAATTGGATTATGGAAATCGATCATAACTAAGCCAATAATCCATTAATTTCAGTTGAGAAAGCTTTTCATTGCTAGTTTTTATTAGCTTAATAAATCGGCATATTAAATTTAAATTTGTATAGTGTACAATTTTGTTTTGCATTCTGTGACAATTTTAATGATGTTAATATAAATATGATAAATTATTTTATAAGTAAAACTATAAAAGGTGTTATCATTTTATTAATATAAAAACTAACGTAATTTAATCTGATCTTAAACGCTACGTCTTATTATTAACTCAAGCATACATAGCATTAACTAGTTTAATATTTTAAAATATATACCTAAATAGCTGACATTTTTGGCCCAAGCTGGACACCTTCGTCTTATGTCAACCAAGGGTTAAGAGCCCAATCTGCTATCTGAACCTATCTGGCCTGTTAATTGATTGTTACATTCCCTTTATGTGAGCGCGTGTGTGTGTTTATGTCTGGCCAGATTCACCCGCACTCCACACCTCGATCCCCGCCAGCTGCGATGCAGACGTGTTGTTTTTTATGATTGCCCATTTTTGACAATGAATAAAAATTATTGTAGTGTCGCACGTTTTGGTGGCTGTAATTTAATTAAAATGATGTCGCGACGACCCGCATCACGGCCTGCTCCATGAGGGTTTTCCCGGAATTTCCCCGTGGTCCAAGCTCCACGCGGCACAGGTGACAAATGTTGGCCAGTTTGGGAAAGTAACTAATTTATAAAGACACATATTCATATAAATTCCAGCTGTTCGAGAAGAAGGGATGTCCCGATGAGGAGTCAAACAAAGCACTTGAGAAGTCAGGACTTTTCCGAATATTTGCACGAGGCTCTGGGAGAACGGAAGTGCGGCAAATACAGCTGGATTTGTTAGGCAAACAGAATCGGAATAACATAGTTTTTCATTCAGCTAATGAAGCCACTCTTGGCAGCCAGATGGCTGATGAGTGAGGGCTGAGGGCCAGGGAAAAGTGGAAGGTGGAGGCGGAGGAGGATGGACACCCAGGAAAAACTTGTGCGGCTTCTGTGCCGTGAGCCTGTGAACCTGTTTGTATTAAACAAGAAAGAGAGAAAGAAAAAAACCCAACTGAAACCATGAATGAACTGCAACTTGGACGGGCATTGTCACTGTCAATATATAGAAATGCACTCAAGGTAACTTCCTACTTGCCTCGGGTCCGATTTCAGTCCGACCCGAGAGATTATTGCACCCCCGCCCCAACTCCGCAACCCCAGCCCCTTCTCGGCTTAACCGTCCAACCTTGTATTTAGCGGTCAGCCCAAGAAGAGAAAAACCAAACAGAAATAGCAAACAAAATGGCGAACTCGCACGACCTGGGCGGATGGATGGAGCCGATGGAGCACTCGGGCTGCGGTGTGGGAACCATCAATATTGATTGATTGAACACCAGTGCTCGGGGAGAGACGCAACGGTTGGCAGCGTTGAGAGGGAGGTCTTTGGTAGACTCGATTTTCAGCTGGACTTAAAATGTTTAACTTAAGGAGGGAGAATCTGTTTTACACAAAACTATTTATCAATTTCAAATTCATTTTTTTTCAAGGATAATATGAATGCTAGTCCTTTAAGGACTTAATTTTACTTGTATTTCTAATGTATATAAATATTTCAGGACAGTAAATGTCATTAGTTTCTAAACAAGCCTCTATAAATGTAATTTTTTCATGAGTCCTTTAGCCGGCAAAGCTCCAGGGAATTCTTTTCCAACTAAAAAATTAAAATCTCTATAAACCAAGATATTTACAGCCGTCAGTTGTGCATATTTAGTTTTTTTTACAGGGATCCCCAGCTCCCCCTGAGACTTCTCCCTTCAGATTGATGACAACATTTGTTGGGACAAGTACTAACTAGCGGTTTCACACACTAAAAGAGCTCCCTATTGCCCCCGCCTGCCGTACCAATTAGCGGCGAGGGGAGACACCGCAGCCCCTCCAGAAAGGCGGAAACAAATTATCGACACCTAAAAACAAAGCAACTCCTCTGGGTCTGTTTGGGAATTTCGGAGGGGATGCTGAGAAGCGGGAAGGCGGGCGGCGCATGGGGAAATATTAATACAAATAATTAATTGTGTTAAGTAAACAATTTTCATACTAAGCGATGGGAGACCGAGACTCTGGTAAGGGCAGCTATATAGCTTTACTTCCCACAGGTTTTGGGTTTCCGCAATCCAAAATTGTCTTTGGTGTAATCGAATTCGGGAGCCCGGCGGAGAACGGAGGAGCTGCTTAGGTACGTTCGCTGTCTTGCCGGCCATGTTTGAATACGAGTCGCCAACATGTTTACATAAAACGGACTTGGTTTTCAATTTTATATATTTTTTGGATTCACAAAATTCTGCTGATTGGCCGAAAAACGGTAGCGCGGAATGTGCCATTCTGCGGGTAATTGGATCGACCTAGTCCTCTGCAAAGGGCCTGTAGCTGACAATCTGGCGGGCCACAATGTTGAGAATCTCGCGGGCCGCCATGTCCTGCCGCTCGTCCACAATGGCCGTTATTCTGGCGCACTCCTTTATGTAGTTCTCCAGCTCCCGTTGGTTCAGAGCCCTCCTCTGTGGCTCCTTGGACTGCAGCGCCTGCAGGCACTGGCCGGTCATGTGGGCCAACTGGGATCGGGCGCCGCTAAAGGTTTCATCGAGATCGTACAGCTCCAGCGGGGGAGCGGACGGCTCACTAAAGATCGGGGGAAACGTGGCCAGCTGGAGATTCGGTAGCGGTATCTCGAACTGCGGCTTGATGATCCTCAGCGGCTCGTACTTCACGTGCAGCTTCTCGTACGCGTCGATGACGTCCTTCAGTAGATTATTGCTCAGCGCACACAGTTTCATGTCGAACATTTGCTTAAAGTCGGTGGGCATCTCCGATCCGATCGAGTCGATAAGACAGGCCTTGGGCATATCGGCCAGAAACGCCAGGTCCGTAAAGTGCTTATTGTCGCTGAGCTGTGCAAGATCAGATCAATTAGAATGAATGTGCAAATGTGATTAAAGCCCCTACACCCACCTCTACGTCATTAAAGTCCAAGTGAGTGTAGCTTATCTCGTCTCCGGCAAGCAGCCTCAGCATGTACTCCCATATGGCGTCGTTGGTCTTGTCCTGCAGATATTTATCGTGCCAAATGTAGCCTGAGCCCAGAGCCAGGATCTTTCCGCCCTTTCCATTGGTAAAGTAACCACACAACGGACGATTGAAGGGATAGACCACCGGGCCTGTGGTCAGAAGGACATTGGCTGGCTCTGAGACGTTCAGGGTGGCTCCATACGGATATTGGAAATGTATCTTGTACTTCTCGTCAGTAAAGTCATAGTCAACTTTCTCGATATCCAGCTTGAGGAGATGTCGCCACATGGACTCACAGACAACGCCTCCGCCCACGATGCACTCCTTAGGATGGAAATTCTTGTAGTAGTGAGGTCGCACCACGTTGTCCCCATTGATAAATATTCCATACTGCTCCAGAAAAAAGTTAACATTGGTGTTAAACTCCGCTTCCCCACCTTCGCCAAGGAGGACCAGCAAACTGCCGCCCTGCACTTCTACATAATGTTTGAGCACCTCGAATTCATCCTCCGTGAAGCGGTCCTGGGGTCCTGCCAGTACAAAGACTTTCACCAGGGCCAGGCGCTCTTTTCTGAGCTCAGCATCGTTTCTGTAAGCATTGAAATGTTAAAAAAAAGGATAATTATAATCCAACATTATTTTAAAACTTTTTCAAAGACAATTTTATAAAACAGATACAAAGTTTACTGCAAACTTTAAGGCACAAATGGCATCCATAATAGTGAAGTATTTATTGGCATACTGACTGTTCCACATTCCAGTTGACCTTGAGCTTGCGGTGGAGCATTTTATAGTTGTCTGATATTTGAAATCGTTCATTTTTTGATGTATCAAAACAGATTACCGGCTTGCTCGACATTTTTTTGTCTGCAGTATTATTTTTAATTAATTTGTTGTTTTGGTTTTTCCTGTTTCCGTTGCCCGGCAACTAACTGGCGCCCCCTGGTGGGGGATTCGACTATTCGCTAACACCTTCAAAAAGTGAAAACAACTGCAACCCATTTTTATCAAAAACATTTTTATGGAAAAAAAATAAATAAAATTGTAATTTCCGTTTCATTTTTTAGTTATTTTTTCTGACAAATTTAAACAATAAGACAATAGTTGCAATATATTAAAAAAAATCATTGTGTTGGTATTATCGTTTATCGTTTAGATGTGCAAAAACATCGATGTATGGAGACATCGATGCATTCAATGTTTTTCACAAAAAAATCGATGTTTCAAAAAATGTAAATAATTTTTTTCAAATTATTGATAACTGAGATCATTTCTTATAAAAGTCTTAAACAATAATAAAACAATTTTGATTTTTATTTATTTTGTTGATTTAAGTTTCGATGTTTTTGCACCTCTATTATCGATAGTTCGGCGGACCCTGGTCACACTTCCTTAAAACTCGGTGTGTGAAAAATTACGAAAGAATTTTTGGTGTTCACTTTTAAGACCGACCGAAATTTTCGCAAAACGAACAATGGCATCGATCTGTGGACGCATGGCGCTTCGTGCCGCCGCACGCCAGAATGTTGCATACATGCCCGTGCGTTTCTGCAAAAGTAAGTGTGCCAAAACCAGGACGGGAATTCGCAGTGGAGCAGCTTGCCATTCGTCACGTTCACCAACGTTGTATGTCCGATTGGCGGCGACTGTTGCCCGGAATTGCATAATTATGGAGTCGCTGCAGGAAAATATCAATCCTCCTGCATGGGGTCGTCTGGGCAACTGCAATTTTGGCAGAGGAAAATGTCGCTGTTGTGGAGAGTGCGAGGTTATGTAATAACTATGCGCAGGGAAATATGTGCCTTGCAACGGAGAGGGGGGAGCGGAGCAGCAGAACTGTGGAGTTAGCACCTCGATGGGATCTCGCCGATTTTAATAGCGGATGATGACCCAACCCATGACGCAGCTCCTGACGTTTGGGGCGTCTGCTGTTTATGTAACCACCAGCCTGCCAATTGCACAGCTGATGGCCCCTAGCTTATCAATTTATGAGCCAACTTCCTCATCTCTCCTCCTTTCCTTCGCCTTGCAGTGATGAACGATCCATTGGAGCACGCCACCGGTATCGAGAAGCGCGAGCTGCTGCTGAAGGCCGCAGGCAACGATAATCCCTTCGACATGAAGGTCTTCAAGAGGGGTGCCGGCACCAAGGAGAACCCCAACCTGATTCCATCAGCCTTCGATGCCCGTATTGTGGGCTGCATCTGTGAGTGGTCAAATAACAGCACAGGATGTACCAGTGTCAGTAATTCACAAGGAGCGTTCCATGATCGAGTTTGTTATAATGTCGATATGACCTAATATTCCTTCTGAAACTAATGTAAAATTAAGCTAAACCCAGTTTATTAATTCTTCCCAAAATATGAAGAAAATTAAGCTCTTTATCCAATGGTTTGGCCTTGATTAACTTGGTCATGTCAATCTCTAGCAGTTTTAAATATTTTAAAATTATTTGTTTATTTGAAACGGCTTAACGGTTTAAAAGACCCTGGTTTTCAGTGCTATTATTGCCACCAATCACATAAAAACATATTCTAATGCATTCTTTCACCCACAGGCGAAGAGGATCAGACCTACGTGCAATGGATGTGGCTGCAGAAGGGAAACCAGAAGCGTTGTGAGTGCGGCCACTGGTTTAAGCTGGTGGAGAAGGCAGCTGTTTAAAGTTATTATTAATTAATTCAATAAACCAATTAATAACAAAAAACAACAACAACCACTACTAAGCTAAAAGTCAACCAATTTAGCTGTCCAAATAAACAAACATCAACCCAAAAACAAAAAAAAAAAAACGGGCGGCCGTATCTTCCATTTTTAGTTATGTCCTTGTTTTTACCGCGACAACTGCGGCGTGCTGGATGCTTACTTATACACGATACGCAAATAATAAAGGCAACAACGTGATTTCGAGCGAAAGCTATAACAGTGAGTTCATTGGGCTAATCCTGTCGCAGTGGGTTGAATATGCTCTCAGCCTTAACTCGAATCTCAAATGACAACCCTGTTAAAGATAAAAAACTAGTTAGTTTTCAGTAAAATTAATTTCCTAGCACCCAGTAGGCCTCTCAGTACAAAGTCAGGCATTGTCAAGTTCTCCGCCATCATTTGCTTCATTCATCTCGTCGGGAGAACACAATTTTTTCTGAAAAATATCTACCGGGAAATATTAAACTAAAAAATATGTCCTCGTATATATCGCGTCTGCTAGGGGGACAAGCTGCCTCCAAGCGCCTTATCTCTAACTTGACACAGCGAGAGGGAAAGCTAAAGTCCTTGTGGCGTCAACTTGGATTGCAGCTAAAGGGAGGATCAACTGCTACTAAACCGCGTGCCATATCCACATCGCAGGTGCAAAAGTCGGGTAAGTGGAGGGTAGGAAAATTTGAAGATCTGTACTTAAGGGCCCGTATCCACCGATCAGTGTTGATTGAAGACGATGAACTGGCCACGGGTATACAGAAGCGCGAGATGGACCTTGCCAAACATGGCTATGACGATCCCTGGGGCTTCAGGCGGATCATTAAGCGCGGCACTGGGAGGGAGAACGATCCAACTGTGGTTCCCTCCGCATTTGACGCCCGTCTCGTGGGTTGCCTTTGCCTGGAGGACCGCCAACCCAAGTGGATGTGGATCGAGAAGGACGAAGGACCAAAGCGGTGCGAGTGCGGACATTTCTTCGTGCTGAAGAACGTGTCACCCGTCTACTAGACACACTTTTACACACAGAGCGCTGTACACAGACACACTCAATCTACACACTCGACATAAAATGGGACTCTCTTTTCGACTCAAAATAGGGATTAAAAACATTGCATGATATTATCAAAACAAACGCTTACATGTATTTGGCAGCCTAACTATCTTAGCGTATATCCCGTTAGCAGGTAGCCACTGTTTCCGCTCATGTTCACCTCTGGATGGGTGCGATTCGGCAGGATCTGGTAGGTGCGAAGCCAGTTTGATGTAAGATGCAGACCCGTCACCTTGCCGGAGGTTTTTAGCTCCATGTATGTCTCCTGGAGCAGCTCCTTACAAGTGCTAAACACTACGATGGGCCGCGAAGGTTTAACGAGGGGCAGCAGAGCTTGCAGAATGCTGGACGGATGCTCCTTGGAGGCCAGCACCAGGCTATCAAATTTCGTGTGCATAAGAGCAGTGGCCCGCTTGTTCTCCAACTGCCATCGTGGAGGGCCCTTATTTCCTGGAAAGAATGCACGAGGATTGTTATTTTTAATGAATAACATCTTCGTCCGCAGAACACAAATACCTTCTCCTTTGCCACCTTTGACCTCCTCCAGCTTCGGTTTCTTAGTGCTCGGCTCGATCGCCTCCGGCTGATCTTCTGTGGGCGTCTCCGGCTGCTCCAGAACTTCTGCAGACTCTGCGACAGGAAGATTCGCTTCTATCGTTTCGCCTCCCTGGTAGAATTCCCTCAAAACCGAGTACAAATTGACAGACACACATCTGAGCTGCTGTTCTAGAGGCAGCTTCAGGGCCAGAAGTGCCTGCTTTTGAGGCACATTGCCAGGATGCATGTGCACTAGGCTGCCCTCCGTCCCTGCTCCAATGGAGTTCAGCATAGCGGCTGGCAGCAGGCCATTGGTGCCACTCTCGTAGAGCAGATAGTTCCCAAATCCGCTGACGCCCGAGTAAGAGATGATCTGCGAGAGCGTGTCTACGCGAATGCCCATAATCTTCTCTGCGTCTTGGCGAAAGAAGATCTCCAGCATCAGTCGAATCGTTGGCTGCCGGATCTGGACAAACTCGAAGTACTTCTTCTCTTTCTTTCGCAGGTACTTCTCCTGGGAGTACTCCGTGCGGGTGTGGAAGGTTTTCGAATTCTCCACCAGCTTTTCAATGATTTTGCTGGACTCGTTGCACTCCTCGCGGAGTTGCTCAATGTCCGACGACTTGAGGGCCTGCGCCTCTCCGTTGTCGCAGATATCACGGTTATCCGCTCCACTGCTAGAGATTCCCAGGGCCTCCCGCGTGCTGTTGAGTTCCGTTTCGCTGCACAGCTCCAGTGTATGTTGACGCTGGGCTCCGCGCTTACCGGGCTTCGTCTCCTTGACGCTCATCTTGAACGTGGATCCATAAGGCTGGTCCAGAAGCGACTTCAGCTCCAGTGTCTCCTTTCCCAGAGTGGCTGTGGTGTCCAAGCTGCCGAATTTCTGCAGTTTGGTGTACTTCTGCCGCTGAATGACGATATAGTCGCCCAATTGAATGCTCGGAGAGGCCGCTTCAGTGGCCATTGTCGTCGATTTCAGTGATTATTATTGTAAACAACGTGCTCTTATTATAAAAACGAAAGGCCGCCGAAAAGAGGAAGAATTGGAGGTGGAGAAATATCGATATCTATCGAGGTTTTTAAAACATCGCCTAAAAAGGGAAATAATGAATTTTTTTCTTATTTCAGGACGTTTTTGTTTTAATTTATTCAAATTAGATGACTCTATCATACAACTTTTTTAGGAAGTTAAGACAATATGATTTTTCTGTGTCCACAACTAGGAAAAACGCTCAGTAAGGCAGCCTTGCCACCTGTTGCAGGAGCTTTTGCTAAAAACGTTACATTTGAATACATTTAAAGAATAAATATAATTAAATAGAAAATACAAATCAATTCATATAAATTGGTATATTTACATTCCAAATAATTGTTTTTAATGTTTTAGAGTGGGATGATCTGGCAGCCCTGCCACTTGTTGAGCCTTATAACAGCTACAGAACTAGTGAATACGTTGATTCGTGGTGTATTGTAGATTCGCTAATTGTAAATTGTAAAAATAATAATCATCCACGAAAAAATTTATATTTGTTTTAAAAATAACTTCTCTGATGGTGAAAAATTAACTTGAGACCCTTTGTTTTAACAGATAAGATTGCGAAAATCCCAGAGATCTTAAATCTTTAAAACGTAATCAGCTTGACCATAGCAACTAAAAGATTTAAACGACTTATCTCTGAAATTATCAAGACGTGCTTCAAAGATATTGAATAAAAAATTGATAGATAAATATGAAAAATACAAAATAGGCCAAACTCAGTAAATAAAACAAATGCTAAACAATTTAAAAAAATTTAGTGCTAATGGTAACTAGTTACCCGGGAAAAAAAAACAACAATATAACTAATAAACGTAGTTGAATTTTCTTTCAAAAGTTATATATAAGAATTATTACAAAATTTACAAATCATAAAGCAATAAATTTCTTAATTTATAGACTAAAAAACCAAAAATAATCAGCAAGGAAACGTATAAAGCGTGTGTTTTTTTTTTTATCTCCTAGGGCAATTTATAGTCTTTAGTTTATATTTTTCTTGTTGCCATGACTACTTTTAGCTCCACAGCCGTACCAAGAGGGGTTACAACTTGGTTATGGTTTTTATATATATATATAATAATTGTTTATCCAGAAATGTACGATTGCATAAACCTTTTTTATAATTACAAAATAGCTATACTGAAATTGGACTCCGCCCTGTGTGCGTAACCCCCGGTAATTGCTACACCCATAAATCATAATTATTTCAGAGGTCTGACGTGCGACGGTCTGGCAACGCTCGCCGTTCCGATCGACAGATAAACACTCTGCGATTAGTGCGATAGTGCTAGAACCGAACTCGTGTGCCTTTATAAATATAACCTTTGATTCGATCTGTTCTGTAATCACGTCCGCGCAGTGCTCAGCCTAGTGCAGTTCGCACAACTCCACGTGACGCTAATCCGAGGCGCGAAGAGACCCGCATGGTGGGTAAATCCGCATGCAGTGTACCTGAAATTGGAGCAGTCCCACGCCGAAGCTGAAAATCAAACCTTCCCGCCCTCCTACCGGTTAGGCGTCCCCCGCGCCAACCAGCGAGAATAACTGACCGCGCAAGTTTTCGGATTTCAAGCATACGCCCCAATAATTGCTGTCGCCCGCATAACCAGAATCTGAAAGACATCCGAACCCGGCGCAGGCCCACAACTGCACTCGCTCGCAGCCATGAGGAACTCAAAATCGGAAAAGTCGCCGTTCATCAGCGGGCAGCCGGTCCCAGTGACGTTAAATCCTTCGTATGAGTCCAAACTGCCGCCCCATGACTCCAACGGCGGGGGGTCCGTGATAGCCAAGCTCGGGCTGGCGGCACCAAGAGACAAGTATCTCATCGTGTTTTTCATCTTCATGCTGCACGGCCTGGGTACTCTGATGCCATGGAACATGTTTATCACTGCCAAGTCGTACTTCGAGGACTTTAAATTCGGGGCTAACAACACGGTGCCCACAGAGATTAACTATCGGACCAACTTCATGCAGAACATGGGATTTGCCTCGCAGATTCCCAACGTGCTGTTCAACTGGCTCAACATCTTCGTCAACTTCGGCGGGGACCTGACCAGTCGGATTGTGTACAGCATCATCATCGAAATGGTCATCCTCCTGGTGACAATTGTGCTGGCCATGCTGGACTCCTCCCAGTGGCCGGGCCTCTTCTTCTGGATCACCATGGTGTGCATTGTCCTGCTCAACATATGCAACGGCATCTACCAGAACACCATCTACGGCATTGTGGCCTCGCTGCCGATTAAGTACACTGGTGCCGTGGTGCTGGGCTCGAACATCTGCGGCTGCTTCACCACTGTGATGTCCATTCTGTGCGCCCTTATATTCGATTCCAAGCGCACCGCTGCCATCTACTACTTTGTGACGGCCATCCTGGTGCTGCTGCTCTGCTTTGATTCCTACTTCGCCCTACCGCTGAACAAGTTCTTCCGGCACTACGAAACCATCAGCCGGAACAGCGAGAAGAAGACGGACTCCAAGCAGCAGCTGAATGTGCCCTACTGGGCGATCTTCAAGAAGGCCTCGCCGCAGCTTTTCAACATCTTCTTCACCTTCTTTGTGTCACTGTCCGTGTTTCCTGCCGTCCAGTCCAGTGTGCACCGATCGGATCCCGACTTCATTGTGAGCGAAAATTACTACATGTTGATCACGTGCTTCCTCACATTCAACGTGTGTGCGATGCTGGGTAGCCTGACCACCTCCTGGGTACAGTGGCCTGGTCCGAAGTTCCTTTGGGTGCCCGTGGTCCTGCGCGTGGTATTCATCCCCCTGTTCGTGTTCTGCAACTACGCCCCGCCGGACACCATTCGCTCCTTGACGGTGTACATCGACAATGATTGGATTTACTGGGCCATCGGCATTCTGATGGCCTACAGCTCGGGATATCTTAGCTCCCTGGGCATGATGTATGCCCCGCAGACCGTGCATACCAAGTACCAGACGACGGCTGGTATGTACGCAGCTGCCATGCTGATTACGGGTATCTTTTCCGGCGTGATGTTCTCGTATCTCGGGCCCTGGTTCGTGGTATAGTTCGATTGCATGTCACTAACACTTTTTCTTATATCACTGTGTACAGCACAATATTTACTGTGTTACTCAGACGATTAAGAGTCCCAACATGGGGAATTCCCCCCTTATTTCATTGTTCATTATACAACATTAACCTACAATGCATTGAATTTATATTTTATTGGTTTCGTTTTAACCAATCATTTCTGACACACGTTTCATTAAATAAAGTTTTCAATTCTTATTTTAATAACATGAACTGCATTTATACAAATATAACATTGGTACGGCTTTAAATGACAAAAAACCTCTTAACTATAAGTAAAATGTGCCGACAAAAGAGAAGAAAACTGTGTATTGTCTGACAATTGGGTCCTAATTGATACATATATCAATTAGACAGGGGTCTAACAAGTCAATGGAATATTTGGTTCGCTTCTATCACAGCTCCATCTTCTGTCTCAATCATCGTGTTTACAGAACTGGCACAAAATAAATATTTAGTCCCGTGCAGCCCCGTCAACTGCAAGCCGAATAAATATTTCGGAAAAATAATAATGGTGGACAGGTTCGGAGTAGCCGAAACTTTAAATACACTGGGTTTTCTGTTTGTAATTATTGGGAAACGTAAAAGAAAATGTAATGATGGTGACTTTTACAATGACAGTACCTATAAATCTTTTTAACAAAAATTACGATCTTTTCACTGTACTATAATTTGTTAGCAACGCATTTCAAAAGACATTTCCTACATTTTACAAAATAAATTATATCTTCTTTAGAAGTAAATCGATGCACGTAGATATGTTCTATTTGTTGACATTAGTTTATAGCTTCTATAGATCGTCTTGCCAAATTTAAAGGAAAACAAATTTGTTTACAATTGCAAGGGTATAAAAACAACGTTTAGCCGAAAATGTAATATTGATCTTTGTTCTTGTATTTACTAAATCGTTGTCACGCCGTTAAGAATTTTTAAAGATTTCTGAAAGTTTTGCAAAATATGAACTTATAATAAATAAAGAAATTGGGCTTTAAAAGCGAGGAACGAATTTAAACAAATCAGACAGGCCTGCGCTTTTCCCACGCTAATTCACCACTTAACGCTCGCATACAATTTTTTTATGGACTTCTTTATAATACGTTACTTTTTAAAATTTGTATACCCTCGGGCAAGTGTAAAATAAACAGATATTCAGCGCAACTTCCCAACAACTGATACAATATACTTCAGTTTAAACAAGACGCCGAAAATATAGGTAAACAACAGATACCAGTCCAAACAAAGCTATCTGCGACGCCACATAATTACCCTAGGGAGAAGCTACTAGCTAGCAGATAAACATATCAGTTCCACTCGTCACTTGGGTGCCATCTAATGGCTATTTATGTATGTACAAGTACAGGGGGCAAACCAGTGGCATAATCTCAAGGTGAGCTCTTATCGGCGCTCTGCTCGTTTGACAAGAAATACATAATCTTTAGCAGCTCACTGAACTTGGGCGACTCCCTGGGTTGGCGCTTCTCTAGGCCTGCGATCTGCTCCAGGGCCACCTCCACGTCCACCACATTGCAGAGGATCGATTGCAGGCGCTTGGGGAACTTTCCCGCGTATCCCTCCACCCGTTTGCGTGTCGTCTCCAGCATGTCCAGTTGATCCTGTTGGCTCACCTTGTGGTAGCTGACCACCAGCGTCATCAGCTGAGGGAGGCTATCGGCCAGCGGAAATCCGTAGTCCTGGGCATCGGATAGTCCCAGGCGCTCCAAGCGTTTACTGCCCTCAGCCTGCAAAATAGTCGCCTCAACGGGATACCGGTTGCAGGTGAGATCCAGGTGCTTGAGCGGCAGGCGTTCCAGCAGCTCTGCCAGGCTGGACAACTCAACGGAGCATTCGGGAGCCACCAACGACTCTAGCTTGGTCAGACTCGCGATGTACTTCCCGGTGATGTAGGCACTGGAAACGCTTAAGCTGCGTAGCTGGCTGCAGCTCTTGGATATAGTGTTTATCATGCTGTTGTTCATACTCTCGTCCGCGATGCAGAGCTCTCGGAGGTTGCTGTAGTCCCGGCGCAGGTAGAAGGCCAGTTCCGGTCTCATGAGGTGGCGACCCAGGTACGAGTCAAAGGCCTTCTTGTGCACGTTCCAAATGTACAGCTCCTCCATCGCGGCGCTGGTCAGCTCGAAGAAGAAGACATAATCCTCCTTGCTCAGAGGCTCCAGCATGGAATCGGATACGGAAACCTTCCGGTACCGGGCCTTTCGCCACACAATCAGGCAGAGCAGCTCCTTGAACCGCGGCGCCAGCCGGGCCATCTTTATCTGTTCCACGAGGGGCAGCAATTCCAGTATGTAACACACGCAGTCATCGTTGAGTGCCTCCATGGATAAAATAAATAAATTATTGTAAATATGTTTTCTTTTTTTTTGGCTATGTAATCAGTGTGACCCGGCGTTGGTCAACAAAAAATACCGTTCAAACTTGGTCTAGTAATAGTTAAAAAAAATCCATATGGCAACGCTTGACATTTATTTTTGAAAAATATCGTTACGTTAAATATTAAAAAAAAAGGAGTTTAGCAGGAACTTTAAATCAAACATTGTGACAAATATTAAAGGTGGTAAGTTAATTTCATATTGAATCACTAAAGAAATGGTATTCCTCAAAAACATTTCATTATCTTTCATAGATAAATCTAAAAACAGAGAAAATTTTACATAGAAAATTTGTCTTGTCACAAAATTTATTTTAATGTTAAGAGATATAGAACATAAGATTACACTATTTATTTGGTTTTATTTCTTATTATTATTTTTACTTTAACATTATTTTAACTGGTTTCACATCTAACCAAATTTATTATCACTATACGTTAAATATATATTCGTGAACATGTGTCTGTATATTCCATTCTGTATTCCATTCTGTATATTCCATCTGTATATTCCATTATTTTAATCGATGATCCGATCCGCAACACTGCATTAAGCTCCCTTGAAAATCATTCCATTGACAGTCCCGGTCTGCCTGCCGTCCAAAAAACAGAATGGAAAAGTTTCAGCACATGCCCCGTGGCCCGTTTCCGTCTGCATACGTATCAATTAACATTTTGAGTGGGTTTCCATGTTGAACTGTCACTTTTATACGCATCATGCGGCATCGACCGCCCTCTCTATGCCATGTGGAGCTGAAAACCCCAAACCCAATTCCAATTTTCGGTTGTCTGTTCGCTCCCGCCATGGCTCGGGCCTCACATGATTTGTGCGTGACCATGCGAAATGTAAATTATTTATGTATTGTGCGTCCGTACATAAGGCATTATCCTGCTACTGACACTGCGACTGTATTGAGCTCTACTCCGCTCTGACAGACGACAGGCTCCTCCGGAGTATGAATCGCCGTCTCAGCCTCGTATTCACAATAGCGCAAAAATAGCCAACTGTTGGAGGAACCCTTGTCAGGACATCGGACAGCAATTGATTGGCATTAGCGGCGGACTGGGCATGCGGCAGCGGCCTCGGACTTGCCTCCTTCGAGTGTGCCCTGAATAACATATCAAGGCACAAAAAAAAAAAATTAAAGCAAACACTTAAAATTTACATTCCAGCTATCGTAGGTGCCATAAATTGGAATCGATGCTGCTGAATTAGGTCACTGAACCCACGTCATGTGTGCCGTAAGCTGACACCTCCCTTGATTACGTACCAAATCGCACACTTTATAAATCGGACACTTTATGTATATTTGTAAGTGGACTTTTAAAAAAAGATGTACCTTTTAACTACTCTTCCAACTTAAAAGTTATTAATTTAATGGACCTGATGTATGAAATAGTCTTTATTATGCTCGTCTAAGGGTCTTTTTACACTATCGTGCGTTACCTATCGATATCGAAGGAAACGCCAAAACGTAGA
>JAEIHY010008752.1:0-18955 GCA_018904565.1 Drosophila tsacasi | reverse complement strand
TTTGCCATTGTTTTGTTTTAGCATTCGTAGCATGTTAATTTGTTGTTTCCTATTCTCTGTGCTTTTCGTGGGCTTATATTTTATTTTTCTCGCCCGTGTGTGTTGCGCTGTGTGCCTTTTACTCTCAGTTCGTTATCAAAAGGGAAACAACAACCACAGCCAAAGCAAACGACAAAACAAACGCCATACAGAGAGAAGCCGATAAACGTCAAAAGCTGTCGCTTATTTGAGACATTTTGCTTTTCCCCATCTCTTAAAGCTTTATACATTTTAATTAGTTTTGTTTTTGCCCTCTTCCTCCTCCGCTTTTGTTTCCTCTCCTTTTCTTTCTTCTTACCCTATTTTTGTTCTAATTGATTATGTGATTTGCTTAGAATCTCTTATAGGAAGCAGCTACGAATTACATTCCAATTAGGGGACATTTCTTATTGGTATATAGTACATACAGAAGAACGAAAACAAAATATAAAGACAGAAAAACTCAACTCAAGGAATCTTGCTTTGTATTTTATGGTTTAATTTGGTTTGTTTTCCACCTCTTTGGTTGACCCAGTTGATCGGCATCGTAAAAAAAATATTTCTAGATTTAGCAGTTAAAGATCTTCGATAACATATCTTTTTTGGCTTTTCTTTGCTTCTTTCTACATTTCTTTCTCCTCTCTAACCTTCTCCCTATCTCCATCTCTCCCTTTGTCCGAATTGCTTCTTTTTTTTTGCGCGACAACTGCTTAACAATTTACAATTATGTGTATGTATGCATTAATTTACAGTGGAAACTCGCGAATCACGACTGTAAAGAATGTAAGGCACCACTCGCATACCAATATTGCATTTGTTTGAGCTAGAAATTTAGGTTTTATTTATTAGTAGCTAAATATGAGGAATAGTTATAAAATATTTTTTTAATCTTGCAAAACAGTTGAAATAGTGCTGTAGTATTAACATGCGATATCTCGGTCCTCGCCAACGATGCTCCACTGTGTAGATCCGTGTGCACATCTGACGATTATATGGGCGCTATGTGTGTGTTTGTTGATTGACTCAACTTGACGACTGCGACACACGCGCGCCCAATTCACAAAACTTTGTTTTATACATTGAATCTTTTATTTTTATTTTTTGTATTATTTGTTATGCTGCGCGATTACGTCAGCTGACATTCGGTTTTGGTTTTTTTCGGGGACCTGGGAAAGCATATGTATGTACAAACATATGTACATATGTATGTATCTATGTACACACAAACACATTAACTCACTCTCCCGTATGCAAAACAAAAAATAAAAAAAAATAAAACAAAAATTAAATGAAAACAACAACAACAAATAGATAGATAGAGGCGGTGTGTAGAAAAAGTTAATCATTTGGCACTTGCATTTGTTGTTGGCCTGCTTCGGGTGAAAGTTGCACAGATCAAATGGAGGAAAAATCGACGACTACAAATCGCAAAAAAAGTACAACTCAAACTCAACTCATCCGTTAAAAAAAACACAAATAAAGAAAAAGACGGAGGGAGGCCAGTGAAAATTGCAGCAGGCCCAAAGTTAATTGATTTTCATGTCCGTTGTTGAAAACCGAAATCCGAAATATGCAAAAGTGAGTATAAAACATTCAAAAATGTACGTATTACTCGTCATTTCATGCCATTGACTTTGGTTTTGTGTGTTCAGAAATATATGTATGTACATATGTATGTATGCACATAGTACATATGTATGTATGTAGCTAATTATGAGGGCAATTTTATTTTCGTCTTGAATTTCATTTTGTTTCATTTGTGCCGTATTGATATCTACCTCATGTTTATTACATGCCAGCCTTTGTGGTTCCATACAACGCTTCCAATACATACATATGTATCGAAAAGATTACTTTTGTATTTTATACTAGATTTTATTTTTACAAATGGTTTTACTTGGTAAAAGTTCGTGTAGAAGTGGTCTTTCTAATTGTTCGTTCTCCCTATTCCATTCCCTCTTGCTGCTCCATCGACTGTTATTGGCAAGACAACCGTTAGCTTGCATACAATCGGCAAAATAACGACACAAATGCGCTCTCCTAGTGCCATCTCTTTCGCCATATCAAACCAATACACTAGCCGTCAAATAAATTGTAAACAAATGCGTATAAATATGTACTGACATATTGTACTGTATTTAAGGTTAAATAGGATAGGTTAAATAGGTTTCTTTATAAATCGAGGGCAGAATAATAATTCCAAGCTGTTTTCTTAAATAATCAAACTTCGGAAAGTTTCGCATAAAAATACATTTAAAAAGAAAACACTTAATATTAAAAATATTACCAGTAAAGATAATTATCTTTAAACGTTAATACAAAATGCTCCTGAAAATTTAAACAAATTTAAGACAACAGCAACAAAGGCACAACAGTAAGAAAACCCGAATGCAGTGGGAAATGTGCAAGCTTTCTAACGTCGCGGTCACCTAGGAGCAGAGGCAGCGCAGTCGACGGCCTTGCCAACAAGAACAAACGCGAAGCATCGCGAAGCGCAGTGCGTGGAGGGGTAGACAAAGAGGATAAAGGAGTGAATAAGAGGAGAGCGGAGAGGAGCAGTTGCCCGAGCCGCGAATCAAAGAGAGCAGCTGTCGGCTCTCGCCCTCTCAGAGCATTTCGTGTGCAGACGGCGGTGGTGTCGGTGTCGTTTTGGTTTTGTCGGCGGTTGCTAAACACAATTTAAGTTCACTCGGTTAGCAGACATTACAAACACATACACATACGCATACGCAATGTGGTGCATAGACATACGGACAAGTACTGGCCAGAAGAAACCAGAAAAAAGGCCGCAAAATACACCCATCGAACATTCGTTGAGTCGCGTTCAGTTTGTTTTATTCGTGTTGTGCTTGTGATCTGTATTGGTGTGGTGTGTGTGTGTGTGGATTGGATTTGCCAATTTTAGTCGACTGGCTCTCAGTTTCGAACTTAAACTTAAAGAGCGAGCAACGTGACGTGTCGCTAAAAATTCGCGCACAACTTCCTACAAAAAAGAAATCGAAAAAAAAAAAGACGAAACTTGTTTTTTTTTATATTTTTTTTTTATTGTGCTTCTTTTAATGTATGTGTGCGTGTGAGTGCGAAAATACAAAGCAAGAAAAGAGAGGAAGAGCGCCGGCTGAGAGAGAGAGAGAGAGAGACAGAGAGCAGCTGATTTCGCCGGCAAGTGTAAGTGTGTCAGCTGTTTCTCAAACCCTCTATTAACAGAGCACTAGAGAGGGAGAGCGCTGGTTCAGAGCGAACATGTTATGTCTTGCACGCCGTCTCCTCTTTATGCTGCATTTGCTTTTGTAATGAACGAACAACAAATGCAGCAGTCAAGCCTGCAAATACAACAAATTCAAAGGCAAAGACAACAAATAGAAATACAAAAAATTGAGCAACAACATCTTCAACTGTGGAGAATTGGAGAAGAACCGCCGCAAATACAACAAACATTACAACATATACCACAAATACAGCACATTCAAAGTGCGCAAAACATACGAACGGCACGGCAAGAAATATTACCATCAAGGCTTCAACAAATACCAGAAGAATTACTGAAAATATCCCAGAAAACATTGAAAAAACAACAGGATATAACATATAAAAGTATAGACCAAATAACAGAATTTAAACAATTTCAACCAACTTCAATAACACAACAACAAAATCAGCAGCAAATCTACCAAATTGCAACAGAGTGGCAAAAAATACAGGAATCGCAAAAACAAGAAATATCACAGCAAATAGCTGAAAAACAGCAGCAACTAAAAATACCGAGAAAACGTAGTGGAAAAACAATAACCACGACGACGGCAGCAACGAGCAGCAACAACAGCTGCAGCAGCAGTAGTTGCAACAACAACAGCAACAGCGGCGGCTACATAATGTTAGCCTCTGCCGGCGCCTCAGCCGCTGCTGCTCGCAAACGCAGTCGCAGCGCCAGCAACGGTAGCAAACGCAACACTGGCAGCGGCCGCAAATTAACGAAGAGCGTGAGTTCTTTTTTTTTTTTTTTTCTCTTCTTTGTTCTGTTTCTCTCTGTTTACATTAAGCGGTTTCGCCTGCACGTGCTAGTTTCAATAAGAGTGAGAGCGGGAGAGTGCTTCTACTGTGCTGTGCGCCCAGCTTGCGATGTCTGCGGCTGCGAAGCCTGCGTTAACAGAAATTGGGCAAAATAACACAAAATGTTAATGTTAGCCCAACGGATAATACAAAAAAATAATCACATGAGAGCGTGTAAAATTAAATTCAATTTGGACATGGGTAATGAGAACAAATTGAAAACTCGGAAAATAAAAGTGAAAATAGGGAGATTTGGGAATTAGCAAATGCAGGAAATTAAAAGACAGTTTAGTTGACTCGCGTATTATTTAAAACTTTGGTATTAAAATATAAATAAATGTGCAGGTTGGATTATAAGACGAGAGCTAAATTATCGTAGGGTTTACCAAAAAATTTAATATATGTATACATTTTTTAGCCAAATATAAAATATCGATATTATGTTAAATATATTATTTGATATTTCCTAATTTGTCACTTATTGTGAATAAAAAGCAAAATAATGAAGATATGGCAAATACGAGTCTTTTTATTTGATAAAAAAAATCATCGATACGATTTTTTTTTTTTAATCCGACAACCCTATTATATATGTACATGTTTGCCCAAAAAAACGGCAGATGAACCGTTTCATATTTTATTCATTAATTTTTCGAAGCGAACCAGATGTTGTAGTTGCAAGATTCTCTAGCGCTCGCTCTCCCTGGGTTTCTCTCGCGCTCACTCACATCTTCGTTATCGTGTCAACTTCGTTTCCACTTCGGCTTCGCATTCGTTTCTAAAAATAAAACAGCGTGTGCTTGCTTGTATGCATGTATGTGTGTGCTGCTGTATTTATTTGTCTGTGGGCAAAAGGCAATGAAAACGAAAATTTGCGTGACGTCTCTCGACCTTGACTCATCGACGTGAACTGTTAAACTGCGCCAGCAGCGGCAGAAGCAGCGCAAACCAGCGGCGACAGAGGCTGGGGCATCGCGACGTCGAGCCGAGTTGCGGTTCGATGCGTGTTTTTGTTCGTATTTTTTTTTGTCTGAGCTCGCGCTCAGCTTTTTGTTTTTGTTTGATTTTTCTTTATTTCTGTCTTTTGGATTTGAAGTCAACGTCTCTTGCAAACAAGTTTCATAAACATACACACAGAATCACAAACATAGATTATTAAATATATGTACATATGGATATGTTAGTATGCTCGTGAGTACTTGCATCATACATATACATATGCACATACATACGTAATTAAGTTACCAACCAAATTAGAAAAAAATTAGAAAAAATAAATAATTAAAAAAAAAAAAATAATAATAAAATATATTTTTTTGAATGAATGATAATTATAAACCAAGAAACTGGTAGGTCCCACTTTTATAAAAATACCTTAATTTAACTGCACATTGACAGCTTCCTGAGCTCTAAACATTTCTATTTAAAATGTAATATTAAATAATTAATGAAGTCTACATTACTAAAATTTATTGCTAATTAAATTATGTTATTTGAAAAAGAAAAAAAAATCCCAAGACTCTTTTCTTTGACTTCTATTTATTTATTGATTATTAGGGACGATTTCTCAACGAGTCCCACTGTAAGTGCTGGTCCAGACATAAAACCAACTAAAAAAGCTCGAACCAGAAAAATTTAAAAGAGCCATTGCAACGGTTTTTCAAGCACTAATGGAATGTTCCATCTCTTATGGGGTTCTCTCTCCCGCTAGTTTCTCACTCTCGCAGATTTCCTCTCAATAAGAAATGCATGCGTAATGCATGCGAGTTCCGTTGGGTTTAGTGCCACACCCACACAACGGCGCCTCTACACGTCGCCCCGTGCCACACTGCCCATAATGCCATTCCATTTCATTCCATCTCGGTCCGAATTTCAATTCCAAGCAACAACAATTGTATATGTATGTGCTCCTCTGCTCTTTTCGCATGCCCGTCCCCCTCCTGCACCCGCTACCATTCGCCGTCCGCTGCTTCGCTCTGCTTCTCCCTTTCGCACTGCTGCAGCGGCAGCAGCATAATCATCATCATAGATTTATCTCATTCACGCGCACGTGAGGCAAGGCCCAAAAATTAAGTCGTCGTCGTCGTCGTAGTTTGTCGCTTTTCGTTTTGCGCTTCTCACTATTCCTCTTGCTCCTCTTATTGCCCCTACCACACCCCCGTTCATACGTTCACTTGGTGGCGGCTTGTTATCATCAGCTCATTTCATTGTCTGGCCTTTCGGTCGTCTCTCGTTTTCTTCCCATCCCTATTCCCCTGTCGTCCGTCTTGGCCGACTGTGTTTCTCCTCTTCTCCCTTCCTGCTTTCACAGTTTTCGACGTTGCCAATTTTCGTGTTTCGCTGGCCGTTACAATTTTCATGCTTTGCCCATGTTTGGCAACACACTTCCTTCACCACCTCGGTTTTTCTTTTCCATTCCGGTGTCTGCTTTTCCTTTAATAGTAATCCAGTGGGAAGGGAATAAATAGCGATCATGCGACAGCTGTTGTTCAAAGAGAAAAGAAGGTGAAAAAGAAAGAAAGAGCGAGATGAGAGATGGTGGAATGGGACGGAACCAGGGAAAGAGGAAGTACACCGAAACAAATTTAACAAATCAAAGAATTTGATATTCGATCTATATTCTGTAACAAAAAAATAATATAATAATATGTAGATATTGCCTAATGAATATTAAATAAACTCTAGTGTAATGCACATTATTCGGTGTTGTTTATTTTCTGCTAACCAATTAACTGCCCAATTAACACATATTGTCCTACTTTTATTTCCTATAGATGTACATACATACATATATATATATATATTTTTTTTAAATTTATATCTATTTATTTGTTTTCAAGCTGAGTTTGCGGAAAGTTTTTTTTTCTTTTTTGTTATAATAAAAAAAACTGGCAACTTGGTCGCTGTTCTTTTTTTTTTGTTGTTGCCCTTGTGCGTTAGTTGCGCCAATGGCGCCCTCTGCCGGCGTCGTTGCTCGCGAATTGACAAAGACGCCGGCTGGCTCTTTCTCTCTCTTCCTTTGCAGCAGCTGCTTTCCATTCCGTTTTGAATTGGAAATTCGGTGGAATAGGGGCTGGCAGCAATACAAAAAAAAAAAAAGCTGCAGCGGAACACTGGGAGAGGAGCCGCAGCAACAACTTGGCGCTATTTTATGTTTTTTAGTTCTAGTTTCAAATTAAACGTTCGTTAGAAAATAAATAAAAAAAAATTGCGTATTTTTATGTAAAAATCTGAGAACGGTAGAAAAAAAACTAAACAGCAGGACTGTTTTTTTGCCGTTAAGTTTCACTGCAGTTTTATTTATTTATTTAAATTTTTGCAAATGAGCGAATAGTTATACTCGCTCTGCTCTTGCTCCCACTTCTCACTCGTTGTTCCGCGCTCTCGCCCTCTTACGCTCTCACTAAAAGTGAGCCTCTCGCTCACCACTCTTCTTCTTTTGCTTGCTTGCTTACACTCTCTCTCTGTCTCTTCCTCTGTGTGTTTGCACCTTCTTCTTTCTTTCGCTCCGCTTACCATTTTACAAACACACACGCGCACGATGAGAGCGACTGCAAAAAAATCGGAATAAAACGGTTATAATATATGTATATATTTACATATATATACATATTTTTATAGTAAAATATCAAAACGATTGCTTAACAATAACAAATATGTGAAAATTAGTGCAAAATAAAGAAAGAAATAAACCGAAAAAGCAATAAATGTGATAAAACTGTAATAGAATGTGAAAAGCCAAACACACATACACTCACTCATCCATTTATACATATACACATACATACATACACAAACAAGCGCACGCGGCCACGTATGTGTGTGCAGAAAAATATGCGGCGCTTAAAAAAGGTGAACGGCATTTTGTGAACATAAAAATAAAAAAATAAAATAAAATAAAACAATTCAAAAAGCTTAAGTTAAAGTTAAAGGAATGAAAAATATGTGAAGCGCAAGTAGAGTGCAAAGCCAAAAACAAATAGTGTTAGGTAGCCATTTTCATTTCAACCTAAATTGTAATTTTTTTTTTTTGTATTTTTGTTCCTTGTTGGTTTTCATTGTCTTTACATTGTGCTTTTTGATAAAACATTGCACACATACACAATCGGCTGCATTCGCTCGCTCTTTCGCTCTGTTTGTCGCACTCCTTCTCACGCAAACGCATGCCTTACTTTCGTCTCTTTCGCACTCTCTCGCACACACATATTTTGCACATTCTCTTTTGGTGTCGCCGCTACTGCTGCCACCGCCCCTGGGTTGCCACCTTGTCGCAATTCCAAATCCCGCGAATGTGGCAGCTCTCTCTCGCGCTCTCAGACCATACGGGCGAGAAATATGAGAGAAAAAACGGCCAAAGAAGCACCGGAGCAAAACAAAAGCGGCGGCAGTGTTGCCAAGTGCACAAAACGAAAAAGAGAGAAGAATGAGTGGGGGAAGCGAAAAGGAGTAAAGTGATAATAAGCATAATGAATAAAATAGCTTAATACTTGATAGCTATCAAACTTAAAAACTAAAAAATTTTAATTTTTAATTTGAATATTTATGAAGATTTAGAGACTTGGATACACATGCAAAACAATTCCAATTGGAAAGTCCATTGACATTTATGTCATTTTTCTTTTAAATATAAACCCAGTTTCAGTTTATTGTGAAATATATAATTACTCCTAAACTAAAAATCAGAGTATCTCAGCTCAATACTTATGGGCTTAATTTTGTAAATATAATATATTTAATGAACATTAAAAATTAAACTTTTACTAACTTTTTCACTATCCCTCATTTATTGCAGATGTCCGCCGGTGCTCAGTTGCAGATGGCCCCGCAGACTACTTCGGCCCTAAGTCATCACCATCCTAACCAGCCGCAACAGCAGCAGCTGCAGCCGCCACAGCAGCAGCAGGCCCCGCCCCCGCAGCAGCAGCAACAGCATTTTGCGAATCATCACAACGCCCAGCAGCAGCAGCAACAGGAGCAGCCGAATCCACAGCAGATCCTCACTCAGCAGCATCTGCAGCACCTGCACAAGCATCCACACCAGCTGCAGCAACTGCACCAACAGCAGCACTTCCACCAGCAGCAGCAGCAGTCGCTGCAGGGACTGCACCAGGGTAGCAGCAATCCGGATTCGAATATGAGCACTGGCTCCTCGCACAGCGAGAAGGATGTCAACGATATGCTGAGTGCTGCCGGAGCTACGCCAGTAGGAGGAGCTGCCCTTCAGCAGCAGCAACAGCAACAGCAGCAACAACAACATCCCGCCTTCCCACCCACATTGGGTATGCAACAGCCGCCACCGCCGCCGCCCCCGCAACACTCGAACAATGGAGGCGTAGCCGGAGAGATGAGCTACATGACGGCAGCAAGCACAACGACGACGTCCGTGGCGGCAGTGGCAGTCGGCAAGCCGCGCACTCCGGCGGAACGGAAACGAAAACGGAAAATGCCTCACACCGCCGATGAGGCGGGGAGCGGCGGAGGCTCCGGAGGCGGTGGCAGCGGTGGGATCGCAGGAGGCGGCGGCACTGGATCCGGAGGCGTGAACAACTGCAGCCTGAAGGGCAAATCCCTGGCCTTTCGTGATATGCCCAAGGTGAATATGAGCCTGGGTCTGGGAGATCGCCTCGGCGGCTCAGCAAGCAGCGGCGGAAGCGGTGCTGGTGGCGGTGGTGGTGGAGCCGGCAGCGGAGGTAGTGGCGCTGGATCCGGGTCCGGCAGTGGCGGCGGCAAAAGCGCCCGCTTGATGCTGCCCGGCAGCGACAACAAGAAGATCAACGACTACTTCAACAAGCAGCAACCAGGCGTCGGTGTCAGCGTAGGCGTCGCCGGCAGTGGGGGCGGCAACCCAGCCGGAATCCGGGGATCCCACACGGGCGGCGGCAGCAAGTCTCCGTCATCCGCCCAGCAACAGCAGCAGACAACGCAACAGGCGACGGGTGTGACGGCGGGAGGCGGCGTCGGCGTTGTTACCGGAGGAGCTGCTGGCAACCAAGTGCAAGTGCAGACCAGCAGCGCCTATCTGTATCCACCAGCTAGTCCCCAAACGCAGACGCCGCAGCAGCAGCAGCAAGCGGGAGCCGCCGACTTTCACTACGTCAACTCCAGCAAGGCGCAGCAGCAGCAGCAGCAACAGCAGCAACGCCAGCAACAGACTTCCAATCAAATGGTTCCTCCACACGTGGTCGTGGGCATGGGTCATCCCCTCGGTCTCGCCTCCATCCAACAGCAGCAGCAGACGCCGCAGCAGCAGCAGCAGCAACAGCAGCAGCAGCAACTAGGACCGCCGACCACGTCAACGGCCACCGTTGTTCCAACGCATCCGCACCAGCTCGGTTCCCTCGGCGTTGTCGGTATGGTTGGTGTTGGCGTCAATGTGGGCGTAGGTGTCGGCGTGAATGTGGGCGTTGGACCACCTCTTCCACCGCCCCCGCCCATGGCCATGCCGGCTACCATCATAACGTACAGCAAGGCCACACAAACGGAGGTCTCGCTGCACGAACTGCAGGAGCGCGAGGCGGAGCACGAGTCCGGCAAGGTGAAGCTGGACGAGATGACGCGGCTGTCCGACGAGCAGAAGTGCCAAATAGTTGGCAACCAGAAGACGATCGACCAGCACAAGTTGCACATCGCCAAGTGCATCGATGTGGTTAAGAAGCTTCTGAAGGAGAAGAGCAGCATCGAGAAGAAGGAGGCGCGCCAAAAGTGCATGCAGAACCGCCTCCGTCTTGGCCAGTTTGTCACTCAGCGGGTGGGCGCCACATTCCAGGTGAGATACGGTCATAGGAAGGGCTACTCTTGGGCTTAGTGAAATGTAAATTTCTTAACTAACAATCAATCTCGTAATTCCGCAGGAGAACTGGACGGACGGATATGCGTTCCAGGAGCTGAGCCGGCGACAGGAGGAGATCACCGCCGAACGCGAAGAGATCGATCGGCAAAAGAAGCAGCTTATGAAGAAGCGCCCGGCGGAGTCTGGGCGTAAGCGCAACAACAATAGCAACCAGAACAACCAGCAGCAGCAGCAGCAACAGCAACACCAGCAGCAGCAGCAGCAACAGAATTCCAACTCGAACGATTCCTCTCAGCTAACCGGTGGCGTTGTTGTCAGCGGACCGGGCAGTGATCGCCTGGGCGGCGCCGGAGCCGGCGGTGGTGTCAGCGTTGATAGCGGCCTTGGTGGCAACAATGCTGGCGGAATTGTTGGAGGCGGCGGCGGTGGCGTCGGTGGCGGTGGTGGTGTCGGCGGCGTCGGCAGTGGCGGTGTGGGAGGTGTTGGTGGCGGAGGCGGCGGTGGCGGTGGCGGGCGCGGTTTATCGCGTTCCAACTCGACGCAGGCCAATCAGGCTCAGTTGCTGCATAATGGCGGCGGAGGATCGGGCGGTAATGTTGGCAATTCCGGCGGCGTTGGCGATAGACTCTCGGATAGAGGTGGCGGCGGCGGAGGCGGTGGCATTGGCGGCAACGATAGCGGCAGCTGCTCGGACTCTGGCACCTTCCTCAAGCCGGACCCCGTTTCGGGGGCGTACACAGCGCAGGAGTACTATGAGTATGACGAGATCTTGAAGTTGCGCCAAAACGCCCTGAAGAAGGAGGACGCAGACCTGCAGCTGGAGATGGAGAAGCTCGAGCGAGAGCGAAACCTGCATATCCGAGAGCTCAAGCGGATACTCAATGAGGATCAGGTGGGCATCGCTTTGATTCGATTTGATATCAAGCAACAAAAGAGAAGGAATCAAGCATGGAGATTGGTTATTAACAATTATTTCCCCTTTTCTTGGTTTCTTTCAGTCCCGCTTCAACAATCATCCCGTGCTGAACGAACGCTATCTTCTGCTGATGCTGCTGGGCAAGGGCGGCTTCTCCGAGGTGCACAAGGCCTTCGACCTCAAGGAGCAACGCTATGTCGCATGTAAGGTGCACCAATTAAACAAGGATTGGAAGGAGGATAAGAAAGCTAATTATATCAAGTGAGTAGTGGCGAGGCGAAAGGCGAAAGGAGGGGGAAAGTAACGAGGAGTTTAGGAAAATTCAAAACGACTATTAATTGGGAAAGGGAGCCGTGTTCTTCCGGCTATTAAGTTGTTGAGCAGAATCTCTAAACAGAAAGGCGATTAGCTTTTTAGGCATAAATCACAAAACCCGAGGGTGTGGGCCTCGCTCCTCCTCTATCGAGTGCAATAAAACCCCACTAATAACCTTACTTTACCCTTGAAACTATCCTCCCCACTAACCTTAACCAGACACGCCTTGCGGGAATACAACATCCATAAGGCTCTGGATCATCCCCGGGTCGTCAAGCTCTACGATGTCTTTGAGATTGATGCAAACTCGTTTTGCACGGTGCTCGAGTATTGTGATGGCCATGATTTGGACTTTTATTTGAAGCAACATAAGACTATACCCGAGCGTGAAGCGCGCTCGATAATAATGCAGGTGAGTGTGCCTAGTAATTGAATTTAATCATTAAAGAATGAATCAATAATTCGATGCATTCATGCACTCGTTTAGGTTGTATCTGCTCTCAAGTATCTGAATGAGATTAAGCCGCCAGTTATCCACTACGATCTGAAGCCCGGCAACATACTGCTGACCGAGGGCAATGTCTGTGGCGAGATCAAGATCACCGACTTTGGTCTGTCCAAGGTGATGGACGATGAGAACTACAATCCCGATCACGGCATGGATCTGACCTCCCAGGGAGCGGGCACCTACTGGTGGGTATTGAATACTATCATTCTTTGGATCCCTTATTTATGATTGTCCCTTACTTTTGTTTAGGTATTTGCCGCCCGAATGCTTTGTTGTGGGCAAGAATCCGCCAAAGATCTCCTCCAAGGTGGACGTTTGGAGTGTCGGTGTCATCTTTTACCAATGCCTGTACGGCAAGAAGCCCTTTGGTCATAATCAGTCGCAGGCCACAATTCTCGAGGAGAACACAATCCTCAAGGCAACCGAAGTGCAGTTCTCCAACAAGCCAACCGTCTCCAACGAGGCCAAGGTGGGTTGAGTGGTTCACAGTGTTTAGAATGGGGAAATCTAAAAGCTAATCCTTATCTTTTGACCTTTCCCTGCAGAGTTTCATTCGAGGCTGCCTCGCTTATCGTAAGGAGGATCGCATGGATGTGTTTGCGCTGGCCAGGCACGAGTATATCCAGCCGCCGATACCCAAGCATGGACGCGGATCGCTGAATCAACAGCAACAGCAGGCACAGCAGCAGCAGCAACAGCAGCAGCAGCAACAACAGCAGCAGCAACAACAGCAACAGTCGTCGACATCGCAGGCCAATTCCACGGGCCAGACATCGTTCTCTGCCCACATGTTTGGCAATATGAATCAATCGAGTTCGTCCTAGCTGCCAACCAAGCGCAATTCCAACTCATAATTCGCAGCAGCAGGAGGAACACTAGCTGCCAGTCAACAACAGCAACAGCAACAAAAACAGCAACAGCAGTTGCAGCACCTGCAACACTTGGAACTCCAGCAACTCCAACAACTCCAACAGCAGCAGCAGCAGCAACTTCAGCTGCACAATAGCAGCAGCAATTATGCCACAACAACGACAACAACGTTGCTGGATGCAGCAGCGGCATATTGCTATGAAACTGTGATGGATGCCGCCGTCGTGCACTATAACAATAACAATAGCACTATTATTAACAACAATATAATGCTGCAGACAATGACAATGACAACGGGAGCTGTGGCTGCAGGAGCTGGAGGAGGAGGAGGAGTAGGAGTAGGAGTAGGAGGAGTCGGAGTTGGAGTGGGAGTAGGACTAGGAGTTGGACTAGGAGTTGGAGGAGATGCAACAACACCAACCTATCAGGGCAAATACAAGCGCTGGCAGCAGCAACAATTGCAACAGCAGGCCCAACTGCAGCAGCAGCAACACAAGTTGCTGTTGCAACAGGAGCTGCTGTAATGTTTTTATGAACTGATATTTGAGGAGGAACGGGAGGAGCTCTGGAGATGAAAGGATACAAGACGACGCTGTCTGCGCAACACTGCCGCGAAAGCCAAGCTAATGTTGATGCTGCTGCGGCTACGGTAGGAACAGTAGCAGCAGCAACAACAAAATTCAAACGCGAAAAAGAACAGCAGCGAAAACGAACACCAAGAGAATTTCCACTGCAAGTCGCAACAAACCAACAAAAGGAAAATAAAAACAACTTAAATTAAAGAAACTATATAATAAATATATATAATAAATATATATATATATGCGTATATATATATATATATATATATATATTAAATGTGATAAACAGCGTAAAGCAAAAAAAAAGAATGCAGCAGCGAAAACAGACGGAGAAAGATGGAGGAAGAGAAGAAGCTGAGCTGCAAAAAGAAAAGAGAGAAGCGAGAGGAAGAATCCAGAAAAATCTGAATAAAGAAGAGAATAAAATCACACACACAGGAGGACGAGGAGAAGAAAGCTTGAGAAATTGTTTATAAAGGCTGCTATATAAACACATTTTTTTTTTTGTTAACTATAAAAATACCAAGCAGAATAATTAATATATATATATATATATAAAATTAATAATAATTAAATCCTAAATGTAAATTAGTTATTAGGTGGCATCTAAACACAAAAAAAAACAAAAACAAGCAAACGCAAACGATTCCCAAGCAGAAACAAAGAACAAGTGTGAGAGCGAGTAGGAACGAGACAGACAGAGAGATAGAGAGAGAGAGAGAAAAAAATAAGTTGCGCGCGAGAGAGAAATTTTTTCTTGGTGAAAAATATAGCAAGTTAGCGTAGGCTAAAAAGCATACAGTATATACAAGATAAATAAAAAAACATAGCTGAAAGCTGAAAACCAACCAGTAAAAATATAGAAATGAAGGAGAAGAAGATAAGGGTAACACACAAATTACAAAAATACAACAAAAATGCAAAGTTTCTTGTGTTTGCACTCACACAAACAGTCCACACACACACACACACACACTCTCTCTCTACAGAAATTATACAGTAAATTGCCAATGTTTCTAAATATTCCACAACACTCTTGCATTACACCTTATATATATATTCGCAATTATACCGATATACATCTGTTTGTTTTTAATATTTCCCAAAAGCAAAACGCTTCTGTTTTTGTATATACAATTTGTTGATAATGCATTCAATTCGGATATGTATGTGGAAAGCAATTAATGTTGCCCTTATTTTGTATCAAAATCTCCTAAATTAAACATTCATTTAAATTAAAAAAAAAAAATCCAGAACCATCACACACGTCCGTACACAACACACATACATATACATTTGTATATACTTGTAGTCGAACAGCAACAAACAACAAAAGGAAGCAGTAAAATGCACTTTGAAGAAATAACCGTTAAATAAGAGAGTGAGAGAGAGAGAGAGAGGTACAGAAAATCAATCAGATAAAGAGATACAGGCCAGATACAATAGAAAAATCAATGCCACGCGCAACAGCAACAACAATGAGAGAAAAAAAATAGGAGCGCACGGGAATGGAGGAGGAGCAAGATATGCAGAGAGACGATGGAGAGAAGAGTGATTCTTGCGTCAGATTAGTAAAGAAAGCCCCGATTTTGAAGTAGTCCGACTTCTACTTCGAATTATATTTCATAATATTAACTAATGTAATAGTTTTTATTAAAATTATAAATATATATATATATATGGTATGTATGTATGTAACATCATATATATATAAATACATGTTTTTTTTTTTAATTTTAAACTATATTTGTAATGCACTATGCGCGTAACATTGTATTAAATATTAATATTCAAGGCATATTAATATAGAAACCTATATATATATATATATACACATATATATATATATATATATATATATATATTACAAACTGCAAAAAAAGAAAAAAAAAACAAAACCCATGAACTACCAAGCTAAATGTTTCAATAATATAAATATATATAGAATTCTATGTATGTAAAACCGATATGAAATCCGCAAAAAGAAACTTGGACACACAACAAGGGAGAAGATAGCTCACAAAAGAGAGGAAGAGAGATGGGGGGAAAGAAGAAAGAGAAAAGGACGCAGCGAAAGCAGATTTATCCAAAAGCTAAACCCATTTTTTTCTTTAGTCTATACAAAACAAAAACAAAACAAAAGAAAAAACAACAAAAATGCAAAGTAAAAGTATATAAAAAAAAAACCGAAATGATGAATAAAGAAACCAGAAATTAGTTTTTAGAGCGCAGCATATGAAATATTGCAAAAACGCGGTATCAGTAACGGTAACGGAAAGGCCACATTAGAAGATGGCAGCAAGCAGAACAAGTCGAAGAGAGAAAGAGAGTGATGATGGTGAGAGATAATGAGATATGGGAAGCAGCAGCAAAAGAAACAGAAAAACAAAAAAATAAATCCCTAACAAGTAGCAAAGAAAATTGTAAATATTTATATAAATAATTTATGCCTAAAATACAATTAAAATTAAACAAGAAAACAAAAAAGCAAAACAAAACCAAGATAAAGATGAGAAAGAAAAAGAAGAACCAGAAAAACCATTTCAGATTTATATGCAAATTTGTATATGTACGTACTTTCCTTTAATTTTAGCCAATCAGTTTGTAAGATTTTTTTTTTTTTTTTTGTGTTTACATAGTGAGATGAGGATAATGATAATTTTTATTCTTTTATTTAAGCCGATACCATAGTGGTATGTATATCTATATATATATACATATATGTATTTTTATTTGGATATATGTGTATATATATATATTTATATATATATTTGTGTGCGTGTGTGTTATCGACGCGATTTCATCGATAACTTGGATGAGAGCGCGCGCGAGTGTGTTGATTTTAAAAAAGTGAAGAGTGGATAAAAAGAGGAATGGACGGAATGTGGTATGAAGGAGTATGAGCGAATATATTCAATAATATAATTATGTAAAATGCACATTTTTAAATTATAAATTATATTATACATATATCTATATATATATATATATATTTAAAACGACTATTATTATTATTATTATTATTATTGTATGATTATGATTATCATTATCATTACTTTTTATCACTTAACGGTTTCGGTTCGATCCACAGCCCACAAAAGAAACCAACAACAACAACCAACAACAAACAACAAGAGAAACAAAATAAACAAGCGAAATGTTTGATAAAAAAAAACCCAAGAGATGTTTTCATTTACCTATGCTTTTGTGTCTGCATTTTTTCGCTTCTATTTAACTCGATTTGATGTGTGATATATATAATTCGGTTATATTCGTTTTTTTCTATGTTTCTATGTTTATTTTTATGGAAAGGAAAGCAAAGTGTCCACAAAAACAAGTATATGCATATAAAGGTAAACAAAATAATACCTACTAAGTGTTTAAATAGTACTAAACGAATCAAAATATAAATACTGAAAGAATAAACAAAACAAATTTAAGTCAGCAGCAAGGATGGGATCGGCGATCGCAGCAGCAGCAGCAGCAACAGCAGCAAAAGAACTAAAATGAAAACGGGGGGAAAAACATAAGAAAAGCGAAAAAACGAACACCCATTACATTATTTGTTGAGTATTTTATTAAATAATAATTACGATAATAATTATAAAATTTAAATTGAAAGAAAAAACGAAAAACAAAACCGAATATACATATATATATATATGTTCACACATGTATATATATATATATACACGTATATATATATATAGTATATATATATATATAAAACAAATTATTTAATAGTTATGCTAAAAAATTATTTAAAGTGAAGGATATTAAAAATATTTGCATGCGCCACTGCAGACGAGAGTAAATGAGAGGGATGAAGATGGATATGATGCCACCGTTCTGTTCTCCAAGAAAAACACAACTTTCCAGACCCCCAAAAGAAATTGCATCCTTTCCCTCAACCAAAACATCAACCAAACACCCACCCACCCATTCTCCCTCAATGTAAGAAGTGGCTGAAGAAACTTAGGAGAGAAGCGCTGTGAGCGCGAGAAGCGAAAAGATGCGTGTGGATGAGAAAGTGGAAGATACTAAATCAATAAGTAAACATAAAGATTAATTAATAAATTAATTCAGAAAAAAAGAAAAACAAAAAAAAAAAAAAACGAAGAAAAAACAAAAGACAAACAGGAGAAGACGAAAAAAGTAACATGAGATGAAACATTGAAAATAAAAAAAATACTAAAATGATTAACATCAACACTTTTCAATTTAAATATACGATTTTTGGTGGTGGGGTGGGGTTTCCTTGATTTTTTATTAAATATATTCTTTTCTAATTCTGATTTTATATTTTTTAAATTAAATGTGTTATCAAAATTTGTGTAAAGTGGCAAGGCTAGGTGAACCACAATAAATATATTTCTATATTTATTTTAAAATCTTGTTAAAAATGTATATTTTTCAGCATTATGTTAATGAAATTCTCTCGTTGTTTAGTATCGAAGGTATCGAATATGTTAAGTACAAATTTATGGATGTTTCCGCCGCAAAATCTGGTGGACCACCGAACGGTAACCGGTAAGTTTCGCGGGAATATTGAATGGCGAAAAACATTCGCTATGATAGTTGTTACTAAAATAACAAAATTCAAACTGAAGCTAGGTACTAACATAAGATCAATTTTCTTAAAGAGGCCAAACTCCATATATAAAAAACGGAGCGAAAAGAAGAAGAGCAACTTGCGTACTTTTCGCTTCCGCGGGTACCATGGTGGAATTATAATGTATAATTCCACCATGGCGGGTACTAACACAAGATAAATGTAGCGAGTGAAGCGTGTAAAAGCTTTGCCAGATCAAGAAACTAAACAGCTGTGATTCCGCAGCGAAATAAATGAAATTCAAAAACTAAAAACATTGCTCGCATGGACCGCTTTTATTGTCCCCAGGAAAAGG